>JARQOC010000004.1:26727699-26763417 GCA_033576535.1 Allobates femoralis | reverse complement strand
TCATCCAAAGACTACAGAGGTGGCCATTGGACCATGGCCCTACAAATGTTTTGCTCAACTTCAATATAATTTAATATATAAACAGTTTACAATATTACTACCAAGACATCCCAACCAGACAACACTACGTTCCCCTTTCTACGGAATGTATAATCTCAAGACATATGACTTCTATTATATTGTTCCATGGTTCTGATGTAATATTGTAAACTCTTCTGTATTATCTCGTTTTACGACCTCTCATTCCTACAGACAATGCGGCTTCTCTTCACGCTGTATCTATTACAACTCTGTGATTGCATTGAACATGGTTGCCGACTGAACAGCGGTGAGCTCGAAGGCATGTCCTTGGATGGGAATATAATAATCGGGGTGGTGGTGCCTGTTCATGTGGACAAAATATACACTAAGATCAGCTACAAGGAGAGCCCCTGCCCCCGCCATCTGTAAGACGTAAGATTTGTACATTTCATAGCTATTGTTAGGCTGCTCACTAAGAGTTTAGATAAAATTTACTAAAGTTGTCTCCCATTTTTATGTAAATAAATCTTAAAGTGTAATTAGATTATACACATTTATGACATATCCATAAGGAATCTACGCAGTGCTTTTAAGATGCAACACAGATGATGCAGGGACTAGTACCTGGGTGTGAAGGGCTGTCAGTATACTCATTTGCAGTGCAGTACTCTATACTAGTTTTTGGAGGTGCTAGGTTGCCCAGGTGTTCATTTTCCTGATGTTGTTCAGCTACTTTACTTAGCAGCCTTCCCAGTACTCTGCCACACATACATTCTATGTGTGAGCTGCTCTAAGCCTGCATTCCTGAGTCTGTTATGGCCATTGCTTAATGACCCCGGACTGTGGTTCGATTACTTCTCTGTTAGCTTCTTGTACTTTATGTAATCTCTTAGTATTTCAACCTTGGACCCAGGGGCGGACCTACCGTGGTGCAGCAGGAGCAGCTGCACCAGGACCCCGAGCGGCTAGGGGGCCCCTCAAGCCTGCAGGGGGGGCCCCAGCCGACCCCCATGACCCTGTGCCAGTGTGGCAGAGGAGAAGGGGTTAACCGAGGGAAGCTTCCTGCTTCCCCTGTCTAACAGCCCGCCCCTCCTCTCCTCTGTCGCCCCGGCTCCTAGTGCGAATCCTAGCGCGGCTCTCAGGACGCAGGTAGGAGAAGGCGCACACAGCCCCGATCACCGCCGTTGCCTGGCAGCACCCACCCATAAGCCCCCCCCCGACGGTCCTCGCTGACCGTCCTATAGCAACCCACCTACCCCCCTGCTCTTCACATCATCTGCTGCTGCACCAGGGCCCCCTGGATGAAAGGTCCGCCACTGCTTGGACCATTACCTGAAATACCCAAAAAATATGCTATTACTGAAAATATCCTCCCTCTAATATTTGGGAGAACCATTTACTATGTGTTTATTTCACCTGCAGTGCCCCCACAGGATAAATAAGGGGACTGCACAATTTTATCAGTTAAATCAATGAGCTATCTAGTTAGTAACAGTATGTGTTGGGTCCTCCTGAACAACAGGTGACATTTATTGGGTCCTCTTTGGTCCAACTAACAAATGAATATCCTGAAGGGCCAATCCTTGCTAACAACCTAGAATTTCCTAATATAATAATTAAAAATGTGATAATTTAAGCCTTATCAGCTTGTTGGTCTTATTTCAAGATGAATGAAGATCTTTATACACTGTTTGACTTGAATAGTTTAAGATTGTAACTGTCCACATCAATCCTATTGACATCATGCCAGTCGCGTAGTTCAATGCCTTTAGGTTATGAATGAAACATTTATACCAAGGCTCCACCACTATGGGCATTTTATTTTACCTATTTCATAACATAGGACAGATGGGGAATTTTAGGCTTACTCGGGCACACTACCTTGGCTTTAGGTATGCACCCTGCATTTTATCCAATCCCTGCGCTGCAGTCTTTTTGAATGTTCTGCAGTGATTTAATGTGTTTATTTCTGTTAGTACCTTTGGGGTTAATGTCAGTAGTTTACTGCAGTATTGTTTTCTATGGTCTGTTTGGTTTCTCAACTGAGCTGTTGTTGTGTGGTGTCAGGTGACTTACTTCTTCAAGCCCCTAGTCTTTAAATAATTGCTTCTCCCTCAGCAGGCGTTGTTGGTAGAGTTAGTCTCTGCTCTGACCTTGAGCTGTGTTAGACGCAGAGTTGTGGTGCAGATGTTTTCCTGAAGCAACCACTTTGGGAGAATTATCTTGTGGAAGTTGCTGTTCCTTTTCCTGGGTGGAGATGAGGGGGTGTTAGCCAAAGCTGGACAGGATGAAGGCAAGGTTGATGGCCCAGACAATCTCCACCTTTAGGAGTAAACTTCTTGGGATCAGCGTTAACTAGAGAATCTCACTCTACAGGGTCAAACTAGCTTCCCTGATTCCTCAGCCCATCTCTGCCTTCCTGCTCATGCACTATTATTACCTCTAGTCTTTAAATAATTGCTTCTCCCTATCAGCAGGTGTCGCTGGTAGAGTTTAGTCTTCTGCTCTGACCTTGAGCTGTTGTAGACGCAGAGCTGTGGTGCAGATGTTTTCCTGAAGAAACCTTTTGGGAGAATTATCTTGTGAAAGTTGCTGTTCCTTTTCCAAAAGCTGGACAGGAGCAAGGCAAGGTTGATGGCCCAGACATCTCCACTTTTAGGGGTAACTCTGGGATCAGCGTTTGCTAGGGAATCCAGTCTACAGGGTCAAACTAACTTCCCTGATTCCTAGCCCATCTCTGCCTTCCTGGCTCATGCTCTGCTCATGCGCTATTATTATCCCTGTAACAAATATTAAAGGAGGCGCTGGAGTTCTTTCCACTTCCTTACTGAAGTTCAAGTTTGCATATTTCCTAGAGGAGGGATGTGGCTGTAATCTCCTCACCAAATTAACTGTCTCCTTATGGTTGCAGGAAATCTTTCTCCATAAAGTAGATAGCAAGTTCCCAGACCTTGTAAAAAATATGTAATTTCTTGCCTGGTGTAAATGCCGCTGTTCCTCTGGATCAACCGTAGTTGCTTTTGGATTCTGCTCCTTTCCACTTCTGAGTTATGGCCTCCTCTTCTCCTTGCGGTAATTCAATCGTTTTAGCAAACAGGGTCCACAAAAAACTCTTTCAGGAACACATCCAATTGGATGAAATGATTATATTTAGATTTAGGTAAGAGAGGGCTCAGAAATGGAGAGGAGCAGGAACAAAAGACACAATATACAAGATTCAGAAGGACAAGTTAAGAGCTAAATGGTTTAAGTTTACCAAATACAAGTGATTATTATTATTAAATATGATGATCTGAATAATCACTTCTTGCCAATATTGTCCCAGTTTCCGGTTGGAGAACTACCAGCGTGTCAAAGCCGTCCATTTTGCTGGTGAACGAAGTTAACGAGACTCCTGATTTTTTGCAAAAATGTACCCTAGGATTCCAGATCTATGACCTTTTTCAGTCCTCCAGAGAGCGTTATCAGGACTCTGCAGCTGTTGAGTGGATTTGGAAGACCACTCCCTAATTATCGATGTAAGCAGGATGTCCGTTTGGCCGCAGTAATTGGACACTCTATATCTACATACACAATGTTACTAGCTCATATACTGGGGCTTTACAGGTATCCACAAGTAAGTGCTAGAGCGCCCATGACACTACGTATCCTTGTAAGGGACTGAATTACAGTGGGGAAAAAAAGTACTTTGTTCGGCAACCAATTGTGCAAGTTCTTAATGAGGTTAGCTGTAATTGACATCATAGGTGACTCAAACTATGAGAGACAACATGAGAAAACAAATCCTGAAAATCACATTGTCTGATTTGGAAAGACATTTTTTCAACATTTGGTGGAAAATTAAGTATTCGGTCAATAACAAATGTTCATCTCATACACTTATTACTCCTTTGTTGGCAATGACAGAGGTGAAACATTTTCTGTAAGTTCTTCACAAGATTGGCACACACTGTTGCTGGTTGTTGGGCCATTCCTACATGCAGTTCCTCTAGAGCAGTGATGTTATCGGGCTGCGTTGGGCAACACACTTTCAACTCCCTCCAAAAAAATTTCTATAGGATTTAGATCTGGAGACTGGTCAGGCCACTCCAAGACTTGAAATGCTTCTTACAAAGTTTCATTGCCATGGCGGTGTGCTTGGGTCATTGTCATGCTGAAAGACCCAGCCACGTTTCATCATCAATGACCCTTGATGATGGAAGGAGGATTGCATTTCCAATCTCACGATACATGGCCCATTCTTATTTCATGTACACCATAGTGACATCCTGGTCCCTTGGCATAGAAACAGCCCAAAGATGATGTTGCCACCCCATGCTTCACAGTAGGTATGGTGTGTTTGGATATCTAATTGGCTTAAGCAGGGAGGGCATGTCTGGCCCCTGCAGGACTGGTACCTGGTGGGTGTAGTATGTTACTGATGGTAGTTTGTGTTACGTTGCTCCCAGCTCTCTGTAGGTCCCCCCATTTTGGTTTTGGTCCCACGGGGGAGATCTTGTTTTGGAGCCCCAGATCAAGGGATATTATCAGTTTTCTTATATGTCTTTCATTTTCTAATTTATTGTCCCACAGTTGATTTCTTCACACAAAGCTGCTTGCCTATTGAGATTCAGTTTTCTCAACCTGGTTGCAGGGCCACATTTAGTTTCTGGTGGGCCTTTGCCATCTCTTTGGTCTTCACCGTGTGGAGTTTGGAGTGTGGCTGTTGGGGGGGTTTTTGGGTTTTGGGGTCTTTTTTTCTGTAAAAGGGGGACCCCCCCCCGGAAAGGTAAAAGGCCCCCCGGGGTGGAATAAAGGGGGACGAAAAAAAAAAACCCCCCCCTGGGTTTCGGATAAGCCCCAACCCAATTTTAAAAGGGGGAAAATTTCCCAATAAAAAAAGATGGAAACACCGGGGGCCCCGGGAGAATCAATTTTTGGGGGGCCCAACACCCGAAAATAAATTGGGGTAGAAACCCCCCGGCCAGCCCCAAAGGAAAACCCTTTTTAAAAAATTTGGGCCCCCACAAAGGGGATTCCAAAGGCCCCAAAAAGGGGGGATCGGATAAATTCTAAAAGGGGGCCGGTTCCCCCAAATTTAAAGGGGGGATCCCACGGGGTTAGGGCTAAAAATGGGGGGCAATTTTCCTTTTTTTTTTAAACGTTTAAGGGGGAAAACCTTTAAAATTTGGAGGAAAATTTTTGGTTTAGGGGGATCTTTTGGCTTTACGTTTCCTTTGGTTTGGCCAAAACTGGGGATTTTTTTGACCCGGGGGGAATTGGGCCCCCTAATCCCTAGGGGAATTTTTATCTAGAAATGGGGCCCCGGGTTAACCTGGGTTGGCCCAAAAAACCTTTTTGGGCAAGAGGTAAAGGGGCCCAAAAAAAAGGTTTTAAAATTTTTTTGCAAAACCCGGGGAAAAGGGGCCGGAACCTTAGGGAAAAAAAAAGGTACAAAAATTTTTTTTAAAAAATTTGTGGGCCCCCAAAAAGGGGTTTGGCCCCCTTAAAAAAAAATTGGGGGGAAAAGGGGGAATTTTTGGTTTTGGGGCCCAAAATTCAAAGCTTTTTTTCCCCCCCCCTTTTTCCCAAAAACCCCAACCCAAAATTTTATCCCCCCCTGAACCCCCTAAGCCCAAAAAGTCACCGCTTAACCCCAAAGGGGTCCCTCTTAAACCTAAAGAAAAACCCGGGCCCGGGGTCCCCCTGGCCGGAAATTTCCCCGCGAAATTTTTTAATTTTAAAGCCTAAACCCCCCGGGCCCGTACCCCGGACGGCCAAACAAATTGGGGCCAAAATTTGGGAAAAAATAAGTGGTTTTAACCAAAGCTTTTTTTCCCCATTGGGAAACCTTGGGGGTTTTTGGTTGCACGGGGTTCTGAAGAAAAAAAATCATGGGCCCTTTCCCGGTTTGGGGGCTTTCCTTTTCCCAAAATAAAAACCCCAAAAAAGGGGTTCCTGGAAAGAAAAAGGGGTGGGGGTTTATGGGTTTTCAAAAAGGGCCGGGGCCCCCCGGGTACAAAAGGCAATTGTGGGGGAAAAAGGGGGGGAAGGGTTTTTTAGGGAAACCCAAAAAAAACCATAAATTTTTGTGTTAAAAAGTGGGGGAAAGGGGGAGGGGGGCCCATTTAAATTTTTTTTTGATTGAGGGGGTACATTAAAACCCTAAAATTTTAAAACCTAAAAAAATTTCAGGGGAACCAAGAAAGGAAATTTTTAAACCCGGAGGGTTTTTTAAAAAAGAATTTGGTAAACAAAGCAAGGGGAAAAAAAAGTATGGGGGGGCGGGAAACCAGGTTTTTTCCCGGGAAATTTAATGGTGGGGGACGGGGGACCCCAATGGCCTTGGGAGCTTAAACTTAAAAAATTTTGCTTAAAAGGGCCTTCTCAAGGGAAAATTATTTTTTTTATAAAGGGCAAAAAGGGCCCCCTTTAAAAAATTTTGTCTTTTTTTTTAAAAAAAAACAAACAAGCCCAACCAAATTTTAGGGGATGTGTTTTTCCTTTAAAGGGGTTATTTACTAAAAAAAATTTATTTCAATAAAGGGTTTAAAATATATTTTAGGGAAAACAGGCCTTTTTGTCCTTTCTTTAAAGGCCAGATGGGCGGGGGCCCCATTGGGGGAGGGAAAGGGAACTAATCCAGTGGGGATTTTTATTTGGGTAAATTTGGGTCTCGGCCCTGGTGTTGAATTGGGTCAAAACTTTGAAAGGGGGGGTTTTTTTTAAAAAATTTCATTCCATTTATTATAACTTTTAAGGGGGGTTTTAAAACCCATTTCGTAAAGTCTGGCCCCCCCAAAATTAAATTTGTTGCAATTTTTTTTTGGGTTTTTTTTTTTCTTGGTCAAGTTTGGTTTTAACTAAAGGATTAAGTTTTTTCCAAAAAAAATTTTTACTTGTTCCATTTTTCCCCGGGTTCCCCCAAAAAAATAATGGGGGCGGGGGCCCGGGGGGCTTGGGCTACTTTTTTTCAAAATTTCTTTTTCCCAAAACCCCCGAACTTTTAGGGTTTTTTATTTTTTTTCTTATGTTGGGCCCCTTTTTTACAGGGACCCTTTTTTTAAGTGGGGAACCCCCCTTTTTGGGGGAATAAACACCCCCCCGTAAACCATTTTTCATTTTTTTAAGTTTTCCTTAAAAAAAGGGGTTCTTAAAGGGGGGAAAAATTAAGATTGTTCCAAAAAAACTTTTTTTGGGTTAAAAAAAAAAAAACGCCCTTTTTCCCAAAAACCCGTTTTGGCCCCGGCTTTTATGGGGGGGCCCCGGGGGAAAACCAGAATTCCCTTAAAACATAATTGATTTTCCAATCTTGGGAAACTTGGTAAAACCCATTTAGGTGTCCCCAACCTTTTAGTGTTTGCCTTAAATTAAAATTTTGGCCCTTTCCAAAGGACAGCCCCCATTCCCCGGGAAAAGGAAAGGAAATCCGTTTTTTAAAAATGGTTTTTGGGGGTGGGGGCATCAAAGGGGGGGGGGATAAACTTAAAGATTGGGCACCCACTTTTGGGGTTTTTCCGCCCTTTAATGGGTAAAACCAAACCCCCTTTTGGTTGGCCCATTGAAATTTTCGGACAACCTCCAAAAGGCTGCCCCCACCCCCAAACCTTCATCCCCCTTTCTTTGTTTCCAAAACCAACCTTTTGGCTGAATTAAAAAGTAATTATCAAACCCCTTTAATGGCTTTTCTTTAATTTGCCCAAAAAGAAATTTAAATTTTGTTTATTTGGGTTTCCCCTCCCTTGTTCCCAGTTGAAAACCCCCCTTTTTGCATGAGGGGGGACTGGCTTGGGGCCACCCCCTCCCTTTTAAACCGGCTCTTTGGTGTGGTTTAAAAATTTTCCCCCGGCTTCTTGTTTTGTCAAAAGGGAAATTTTGTTTTCTAAAGGGGTTTTAAAACCGGTACCTTTTTTAAAAAAATTTAATTTTTTTTTGGGAGGGAAAAAATTTTTACAAATTTTGGGAATTTTCCCGGCCCCCGGAAATTCAAATTTCAATTTTTGTTTTTGGCCTCCAAACGTGGCTCAAGAGAAACCCAAGGGCAAATCCCTATTTTTTTTTCCACCAAAAATTTTTTTTTTAAAACGGCGTGGTTTTTAAAGCTGGATCAACCCAAGGAGGGGTAAGGGAAGACTTTTTCCGGGGGGGTCCAAAAGGGGCGGGGGGACCACCCGTGGTTTTCATTTGGTTTGATTGGCCCAAACCGGGGGGGAAAAAAAGGGTAGGGGGGCCCCCAAAAAAATACTTTTTGGGGGGCCCCAAAACCCTTAAAGGGTTTTTTAAAAGGGGAAAATTTAGGGAAACCCCTCCGGGGTTTTTCCCTTTGGGGGTTTGCCCCCCTTTTTTGCCCCCCAAAACTTACTTTAAACCCCCAAATTTGAAACCCAACCCGGCCCCAACCCTTTTAAAATAGGCCCCGGAAAAAGGGGGGCATGGGTGGGAAATCCCCCTTTTTCCCGGTGGAAGGGGATTAAAAACCTGGGAGGGGAATGAAGCCCCCCCGGGGAAGGAATCCCAAAAATATATTATTCCTATATCAATGCTTTCATGGTACACTATCTGCAATGTTTATGGCTTCTTCTACTTATCTCTATTACCGGTACTACGCTGTGAACTGTGACATCTTCTGACTTTTCAAAATCATTCTAAGATAACCGCTGCCTTCCCTGCTTCTGCTTTTACACAAGCTATGATAGTTATTGCTTATTGGATTTGCTGCACCATGTGATATAATAGCTGCAAGACATTATGATGAACCCTGCATGACCATGTCTGACGTCTGGCTCATACAAACCTCTGGTTTGTGCTAAATGGTGGAGATCACTTGCTTAGTGGTTCACAGGATTTGAATTAGGATTCCTAATAATTTCCTAATATTCAACACAAACTCAATTTGCATCAAATTAAATTGCTCTGTACTGAATTTCTTTTTAATCTGTTAAGTCTCATACCTGAAATCACCAATCACAGTGAATGCTCTGTGTTGTTAAGAACTATGGGGTAAGGATGCTTCAAAAACAACAGATTGTGTATGACCATCGGAAATCAACCCATTTTTACTCCAACTATCATAGGAGTCCCTTGTATGAATTTAGTTGAATTCCTCATGTTGACCACTGTTTCACTCACTTCTCAATAGAAGTATTGAACTTGTGTTAATGGGGTCATGCATGGTTAATTCTGCTCTATTCTACAGGAGCATCTCAATGAATTAGAATATTATCAAAAAGATGTTTTTTTTTTTCAATAATTCAATACATTAAATGAAACACGTATATTATATAGAGTCATTACACACAGAGGGATCTATTTCATGTCTTTAATTCTGTTAATGTTGATGATTAGGGCTTACCACAAATGAAAACCCAAATGTCATTATCTCAGAAAATTAAATTAGTGACGATGAAGGGTTAAAAATTGAGCTGTCGTATTCCACGAGACGTCAAAGAGTGAATATAATATTGATTTATTAGTCAACGTGTTTCACACCCTGAAAAGGAGATACGATATTGATTTGTCCTGAGGAAAGGATCAGGGAGCCCTGAAACACGTTGGGTTTTCATTGGCTGTAAGCCATAATCATCACTATTAACAAAAATAAACATATGAAATAGCTCCCTCTGTGTGTAATGACTCTATAGTCATATATAAAGTGTGTCACTTTAGGTATTGAATTTTTGATGCTGTTCTCATTCATTGAGATGCACCTATATGTCCTTTCGGGGTTCGTGTTGATGGACTTCTTCACACTTAGATTGACATAGAGGTGTGCCAGCCATCTTTAATATTACATATAGTTATTTTTTGGACTGTGCACCCTCCCCCCCGCCCTGTAGCCGCAACTAGACTCTGCATTTTATTTGTAGCTTTGGTTCCAGACACACCCTTTAAAAGCAGGTTTTAATAGCATTTAGTGGCATATACCCATGCTTGCAAGTTCACACTGCAGACATAAGGTGACTAGAGTAGGGCCCGGTAGAATGAGAGACCTTGGCGCGGTTATCGGGCTCGGATGTCATGGCCATCACATCAGCTAAATTCTCATGTTATTCCTTACATAAGCTTTGAGCAGTGGTATAATTGTTTCTAGGACAAAATGTAGCTAAAAAATGTAGCATTCCTTCGCTATCTAAATGAGGGACACTTGTATCCTTACTCCAATATTCCTGAATTGTTCAACAGATCAGTCACTTTTCCACAAGTTCTCTTCTCAGCAACCGCATTCAGTTCCGGTCGTTCTTCAGAACTGTGCCCAGTGATGCCTTCCAGTCTAAGGGTCTAGCGGAGCTTGTGTTACATTTTGGATGGACCTGGATTGGCCTTTTGGCCATTGATAACGATTATGGGCAACAAGGTATACAAATGATCAAGAAAGATATAATAAAAGCTGGAGCTTGCGTGGCCTTCACAGAGAACATCGTTTCCGGTCAGCAGGATCGAAACGCCAAACATATCGCTCGGGTGGTTAAAAACTCAACAGCAACAGCGGTGGTCATTTTCTCAACTGATATAGACTTAATCTATATATTGGATGAGATGTTGAATCAGAACATCACAGGTAAAGTATGGATTGCCAGTGAAGCTTGGGCAACATCACCTTTCTTGTCAATAAATAAATATTCAAGACTTCTTTTTGGAACTATTGGTTTTGCCCTCCATAGTGGTAGCATGCCAGGATTTGGAGATTTTCTTAATAGTATCAATCCATCTATGATTGTCGGAAGGCAATGGATAAAAATCTTTTGGGAAGATGTTTTTGGTTGCAGATTCCAAGACCAGAACACTACCAAAGACTCTTCAAACTCATCGATAAAAGAATGTACCGGCCAAGAAAGTCTTAAGAGCATACAGAATAGTTATAATGACATCTCTGGTCTGAGAGTGACATACAGTATTTACACAGCAGTTCATGTGATAGCAAAAGCTCTGCACGATTTGGGTAAATGCAAGAAAGCAGATGGACCATTCAATGGAACTTGTGCTGACATTGAGGACTTTGAGCCTTGGCAGGTTAGTATATTCTACAAAACGCTCAATGGAAGATATTTCATAATAATTCTTATAGACTTGGTTGATATATCATGCTCTTCATAAGCAAACATTTTTCTGTTATTTCGAATGACTTATGTACAGTACTAATTGGGAATTCGTAATACACATAGGTCATCACAGGAGTTGTATATATATGTACACAAGAGTTATTCTTATCAAGACTATTTCCCAGGTAACTACTTTTTTAGGCCATGCACTGAATGTTACAGGCAACGTCAAGGAAACCATCATGTCATGTCTCAGATTTGATCTGGTAACCCAGTGCCTTGTGATTGGCTTCTTTATCTAAGCCACAGCAGGCTCTGCACCTGCCCAAGTGCTGATCACCAGTGATGAGCGAGTACCGTAATATTCGCATTCGCTATGCTCATAATGAGTAGTTTGTAATACTTGTCTACTCATCTGAATAGCGAGTACAATGTAAGTCAATGAGTGAAAGGCTCCGCCCACACACATCCGGCTATAAAATGATTTTTTCCGGGCACAGGGAGGGAGAATGGGCTTTTCACAGCATAAAACACCTTGCAATGCTCCCAGAAAGAGCCTAACATTCAATCTGCTCTCCTTAAGGTGCGAGCTCCCATTGTTTACTGAAGGGAGCTTTCAATTTATGTCAGATCGATAACGATCAACAAATCACTCACGAGCACCTGCGATACTCATCGAGTAACGAGTATTGCGAATATTGTACTGAGAGAGTAGCGAAAAGTAACGAATACACTTGCTCATCACTACTGATCACCTTTTACTTTTACTCAATCCTTTTTCAGTTGCCATTTTTCATTTTGTCCTCCCTATGACATTGCACATTTATACCTTCCCCTTGCTGGTTTTCAGTGCTGGTTATATTCTTACGTGGATCCTGCATAGAGTTCCAGGCACACTGCCAAGATTTTTTCCCTGCCAGATAGACATCAGATATGGTCAATCTGTTTTCTGTCCTATCTATCTCCCCTACTCCTTCCTCCTGCCAAATGTTAGGTAGTGGACTATTCTTGCTTCCAGTTCCAGTAAGTACTTCCCTTTTGCCCCCATGAATACATGTTTTGGGATTCATCACTTTTGCCTTTGTTTTTAACTGTGCGTGCCTTCTCTGATCTGGGTCTTAGTTCACTGCATCGCCCCCAGAATCCTAAAAAGGCATGAGGATTGCTTGATGGTCTCTTAGGGTACCGTCACACTAGGTGACATCGCCGGTGATTTCGGCGGCGATGCAGGGGCGTGGCGTATCGCCGGTGCGTCGCCTAGTGTGACGCGGCGATAATGAGGCGAAATATCACCTCAGAATGATCGCCAGGTTTCACAGTAGTGTTGTGAAACCTGGTGATCTGAACAGGCATGGTCGCCTTGTGTAACACGGCGACTCGCAATGTTTAACATTGCTGGTTACCAGTTGCTGGGTTCCTGGGCAACCCAGCGAGCGGTCGCCGACGCTACTTGCCGGCGAGTACGCCGATGAGTTGCCACGTGTGACATCTCACTGGTGATGTCGGCGGGGATGTGCGCACCTGTGATTCCCCGCTGACATCAGCGGCGAGGTGGCACCGTGTAATGGGCCCCTTAGGGTGTGTGCTCATATTCAGTATATGCAGCGTCTTGCTGCTGCATCCAAAACGCTGTTTAGTACAGTATAAGCGTAGTGCCTGAGATTTCAAGAAATCCCATCCTCACTATGCTTAACCCGCCCGCAGTGTGTTTGGAGTTGCGGTGCGGGTTGTTCCTCCGCAGCATGTTTATTTCATGTTGTGGAGTCAGAAGCGGCTGCCATTAGGTGACTGCAGGGAGAAGCCGCCCCGCACCCACCGCACACAGTGAGTACAGGGCGGCTGCGGTCTCCCTTCAGCCACCCGTGGCTTCACTCAGGTCCGGAGGAGCTGCACCCAACACGCAGCTCCTCCGGACCGTGAGCACACAGCCTTAGGCAGCCAGGTCCCAGTTGTGGTGTCTTAAGTTAGTGTTGAGGGTTATTCCAGCCCACAGAGATGCCAGACTGTGCATCTTGGATTTATAGTCTGTACAGGAACCACTTGGGCCATGTGCAGTAGTTAGAAATAAAAAAATTGAGACACAGCCCACAGAATAGGAACCTGATGAGCAATGCCGCATATGAGTGATTGAATAGCCTTACATTATGTTATTTATTAGGTGCACATAACTTGTTCTGAAAAATTACCTTCATTGACAATAAAAATGTCAAGATTGGTTGTTATTATTATTATTATTATTTTATTATTATAGTATTGTTATTATGATTGAGTGTTATTATATTATTTCTTTTCATAGCAATAATATTATTTATTATTATTATTATTATTATTATTATTATTAGCTGGTACAATTAGTGTAAAACATTACATTATTAATGTTCATATTTAATGCAATGATCTATTACTATTCCTCCAGCGATAGATTTACTATTACTGTTGCATTGTTTCTACATAGCTGTTGCACTACATGAAGAAGTTACGTCTCATCATGTCTACTGGAAGACAACTCTATTTTGATGAAAATGGAGATCCACCTGCTGCCTATGATATCATGAACTGGCAACTGAGCCCAGGAGGACAACTCCGACAGGTTAAAGTGGGCAGCTATGATACCAGCATAACCAGTGGAAACGTCTTCATCATTAATACCAGCCATGTAGAGTGGGGAACTCAAGACAATATGGTGAGACTCTCAGATTCTCCGATTTACTGATGTCAAATATCAATAAACTTTCAATACATTCATATTATCAATACAGAAGGCAAAATCATATTCCAATGACACATATTCCCAATTCATTATAAGAGAGTGTTGACAAGTAACAAGCAATGCTCCTTCGTGATGAGCAAACCGGAGAATATTCATTGAGTGGATTTACTCAAATTTAGCCAAGGGCTTATTCAATGAGAATGAAATGTGTTTCATTATGTACTAGCTGTAGTACCCGGCTACGCCCGGGTTAATAAATAACTGCTGTTAGCTATAACAAAATAGAATGACCTGTAAGAAAATAGAAGCTGGGCTGTGATTGATTGCTATAGGCAGCCTAATAAATCTCCAGCCAATAGTAAACCCTTCCCCTGGCCGGGCAGTATATGTTACCTCACACATACACATAATAGACAGCTCATGTGACTGACATCTGCCTTAATTCCCTATATGGCACATGTGTCGCACATTGGCTGTTTTTAATCAGATTTTTATGTTTGGAAAATAAAGATAGCACACGTATGAGGCGAGTTGTGTGAGGTGATTTGTGCACATCTGTGTCTGTTTGTGTGGTGTGTGTGTCCCTGGGGTGTGTATGTGTGTGTCCCTGTGGGGGGGTCTGTGTGGTGTGTGTCTCTGTTGTGTGTGTCTCTTTGTGGTGTGTGTGTGTGTGTCCCTGTGGGGTGAGTGCATGTGTCCCTATAGGGTGTGTATGTGTGTGTGTCCCTGTGGGGGGGTCTGTGTGGTGTGTGTGTGTGTATCTGTGTTGTGTGTGTCTCTTTGTGGTGTGTGTCCCTGTGGGGTGAGTGCATGTGTCCCTATAGGGTGTGTATGTGTGTGTCCCTGTGGGGGGGGGGGGTGTCTGTGTGGGGTGTGTGTGTCTCTGTGTTGTGTGTGTCTCTTTGTGGTGTGTGTGTGTCCCTGAGGGGTGAGTGCATGTGTCCCTATAGGGTGTGTATGTGTGTGTGTCCCTGTGTGTGTGTCTGTGTGGTGTTTGTGTGTCTCTTTGTGGTGTGTGTGTCCCTGTGGGGTGAGTGCTTGTGTCCCTATAGGGTGGCTATGTGTGTGTGTCCCTGTTAGGGGTCTGTGTGGTGTGTGTGTCTGTGTCATGTGTGTCTCATTGTGGTGTGTGTGTCCCTGTGGGGTGAATGCATGTGTCGCTATAGAGCGTGTGTGTGTCCCCTTGGGGGAGGGGGGTGTGTGTCTCTGTGTTGTGTGTGTCTCTTTGTGGGTGTGTGTGTGTTTGTTCGGGTGCGTGGTGAGTATCCAATGTTGGGGCTGCACCTTAGCGACTATACACTTGCTGTTACTCTTTGTGTGCGTGTGGTGTGTATACATGTCCCCATGCATGGTGAATATCTCATGTTGGGGCCCCACCTTAGTGACTATATGCTGATATGTGCTGTTAGTCTTTTGCGCTATCATTAAGCCCCTCTCATTCACAACTGTCAACTGGTAACTGTCACTTTTTCCCCATTATGTAGATAGGTGCAAAATTGTTTGGTGAATTGGAATGCGCGGGGTTAAAATTTCGCCTCACAACATAGCCTATGACGCTCCTGGGGTCCAGATGTGGGACTGTGCAAAATTTTGTCTCTATAGCTGACAGCTGTCGATTTTCCTCCAACTCTTTTCCATTCACTTTTTCCCCATTATGTAGATAGGGGCAAAATTTTTTGGTGAACTGGAACGCGCAGGGTTAAAATTTCGGCTCACAACATAGACTATGATGCTCCCGGGGTCAAGACGTGTGACTGTGCAAAATTTTGTAGCTGTAGCTAGCAGCTGTCTATTTTCCTCCCACACGTTTCCTTTCCCTTTTTCCCCATTATGTAGATAGGGGCAAAATTGTTTGGTGAACTGTAACGCGCGGGGTTAAAATTTCGCCTCACAACATAGCCTATGACACTCTCAGGGTCCAGACGTGTGACTGTGCAAAATTTTGTCTCTATAGCTGACAGCTGTCGATTTTCCTCCAATATTTTTCCATTCACTTTTTCCCCATTATGTAGATAGGGCCAAAATTGTTTGGTGAACTGGAATGCGCAGGGTTAAAATTTCGCCTCATAACATAGCCTATGACGCTCCCGGGGTCGAGACGTGTGACTGTGCAAAATTTTGTGGCTGTAGTTGCGACGGTGTAGATGCCAATCCCGGATATACACACATACATACACACATATACACACATTCAGCTTTCTATATTAGATAGAGAACCATAGCCTCCCACAGCATCAAATATGCAGAGGGATGTAGATGTCAAGAGTATCTCTTGTCATTGGGATACTTGTGACTGCTCGGGATTTTAAATAATGTTTATTTCTATTGGTCCAAAAAGGATTCATGGAAAATTTTCTTGATGGTAGCTCCTTTCAGATTGTTTGTTATTTTATTATTATTATTATTTATATAGCGCCATTGGTTCCATGGCGCTTTACATAAGGAGTGGGGGTAACAAGGACAGGTACAGTACATATGAGCAGTCAATGCTTCCTGATGCACGACGGGAGAGGATCCTGTCCACGAGGGCTCACAGTCTACAGGGGTGGGGGGGGAAGCGCCAAGCGGTTGGTGGAGCGGCGCTGGGTCTCATCATAGGTTGTAGGCTTTTTGGAATAGATGGGTTTTCAGGTTCTTTTTGAAGCTCTTGAGGGTAGGCGAGTGTCTGACGTGCTGGGGAAGGGAGTTCCAGAATCTAGGGGAGGTGCGGGAGAAGTCTTGTATGCGGTTGTGGGAGGATGAGATGAGGGGAGAGGAGAGGAGGAGTTCTTGTGAGGAGCGTAGGTTGCGTGCAGGTTGGTATTGGGAGACCATGTCGGAGATGTAAGGTGGGGACAGGTTGTGGATGGCTTCGTAAGTCAGGGTAAGGATTTTAAATTTAGATCTTTGGGGGGTGGGGAGCCAGTGAAGTGCCATGCGGAGAGGGGAGCTAGGGGAGTAGCGAGGAGACAGGTGGATTAGACGGGCAGCTGAGTTCAGGATAGAGTGGAGAGGTGCAAGGGAGGAGGCAGGGAGACCGGTGAGCAGTAGGTTGCAGTAGTCAAGGCGGGAGATGATGAGGGCGTGGACGAGAGTTTTGGCGGTGTCGTGGTTAAGAAACGGGCGGATGCGTGAGATGTTCTTGAGTTGGAGTCGGCAGGAGGTGGCGAGGGCTTGGATGTGGGGCTTGAAGGAGAGGGAGGAGTCGAGGGTGTCCCCAAGGCACTTTGCGTGGGGGACTGGGGAGAGAGAGCAGTCGTTGACTCGGATTGACAGGTCTGGCAGAGGGGGAGGGCAGCTGTGGGGGAAGACGATGAACTCTTGGATTGTTACCACTCCCTTTCACTTTAAATAGTCACATGATCCATCACCTGATGCCGGTAACAGAATCTTTCTATGCTGACCATCAAGGAGTGAGGAAGTCTTTTGTGACTGCTGGTGTTTCTGGTGGAGATCTGTTGCTGAGTATTGTTATTGAAGCCTTGTTGTCTGTATACAGCACACAGATGACACACAGATTCCATCTGTGTGCTGTGTATGTGTTTCATGGATACATAGACTTATATTCACCCTTGTAAAAACACAGACATATGAGATGCACCAAAGATTATAATGGCTACGTGTTGAATCCACGTAAACAATGGATGCCACACATACTAGAAACATGGACATGTGGGGGTCAAACCATTATATATATTATATATTTGTGCACTGTGCCAAAAAAATAATCACGATGATAATGATAAGGAAACAAAGGGTTAACCAATGAACTTTTATAGCTGCCTGTAAAAGCCAACCGTAGCCATAGAGTCTTAGTATCATGACATTTCCTAATTTCTCAGTGATGTGACAGCCCACATCCAGTGTATAAATAAAGGATGCTATTATTTAATGTATCACAAAGGGCAAATATGTATTTATACAGTAGCAATTGCAAATTCTGGCTCTACTATGTGGGATTACCCTTTAGCGTGAAGCAACAGGACAATAAGATTTTGGGATATGACCCACAGTTTGGGATTTATTCTTCTTTAAGCGTTATCTGTAAATTGTTTGAAAATATTCTTCCTTATCATTTCTTTCAAGGTACCTTCTTCAGTTTGCAGCCGGAGTTGTCCACCAGGCTTCAGGAAGGCGGCCAGAAGAGGTGAACCTTTGTGCTGTTTCCAATGTATTCCATGCCCTAACGGAGAGATGACTAACGAATCAGGTAGGAAACAAAAGCAGGTTAGAACCAGAAAGTGTTCTACTCTCGTTGTTCGAACAATTAAGTGTTTTGGTAAAACTTTAAATCTGTTAATTCACCAATACATTTTGGAACTTTTCTTTCTAAAGATTCACTACAATGTATGAAATGCCCCTGGGACATGTGGCCAAATCCAACACAGGATCATTGTGTTCCAAAGACCCAAGAATTCCTCTCCAATGAAGATCCACTAGGCATCACCTTAACCGCCACAAGCATCTCCTCATCCTTAATTCCTGTGGTCATCCTTGGACTTTTTCTCCACTATAGAACAACGCCCATTGTTCGAGCCAATAACTACTCTTTAAGTTGTCTTCTTCTGTTGTCATTATCACTCTGTTTTCTTTGTTCTTTAGTGTTTATTGGTTATCCCCAATTTTTGAACTGTCTATTAAGGCAAGTGACTTTTGGCGTAGTGTTTGCGCTATCTGTCTCATGCATTTTGGCCAAAACTGTTATGGTCGTTATAGCTTTCAAAGCTACTAAGCCAGGTAGCAAACTGCGGAAATGGACTGGTCCACGTGTGTCATATCTCATAGTAATCTCATGTATGCTAATTCAGACTTTTCTTTGCATTATGTGGTTGGCATTTTCTCCACCCTTCTTAGATATGAAATCAGAGAGTAATTCGGGAGTACTAATTATTGAATGTAACGAGGGTTCATCTTTGGCTTTTTGGAGTATGCTTGGCTACCTTGGACTATTGGCCTTCATAAGTTTCATTGTAGCATTCTTGGCCAGGAGACTTCCAGACAACTTTAATGAAGCCAAGTTCATCACCTTCAGCATGTTGGCCTTCCTGAGTGTATGGGTATCCTACATCCCGGCATCTCTAAGTTCACAAGGAAAATATGAGGTGGCCATGGAGATCTTTGCTATCCAGTCGTCGTCCTGGGGTGTGCTTGTTTGCATGTTCCTCCCAAAATGTTTTGTTATTGTATTCAGACCCAATATGAACTCAAGAGAGAATTTAATGGCGAAAAGCAAAAATTAAAATAAAAGACAATTGGGTTTTTATTGACTTTTACCCCTGCTTTCAGTGCTTAATGTAAAATGAACATTTTATTATCTGAAATAAATTGCAATAAATTATTTTTAATTTTGAAATATTTGACATATTTGGTCCTGTCCATATATACAGGAGCATCTCAATAAATTAAAATATCAAGAAGTTAATTTCTTTCAGTAATTCAAAAGCAGAAAAGTAACTTCAGGGTCCAAGTTCCTATTCTGACACCGTCCTCCCAGCTACGGCTTGACATTTGCAATACCGGTTTCAACATTTTTGGCACAATGGTTAATCGAGGCATAGATATCTGAGAACAGATACCTATTATACAAGTTAAAGTCCCTTTAATAAGTCCCTAATAAAAGGGATTTGTTTCATCACTTGCTCATTGTTTTGAAGTTCTGCTTAGACAGAATCTCCAAATAAGGTGGACCCCATTCCCGAAAGCGCACATTTGAGTGAATCGATCCACCGGATGAGTTGACCAATTCACCGTTAATTGAATATAAGTACATTTTCCTGAAATTCTTAAGTCTCTGCAAATTTGAACAATTTGTAATTCAGGTTGTTAAGATTAGTGAAGAGTGAGCATTACAATGCTAGGTTGTTCAGTACTCGAAACGAGCAAGTCTGATGCTAGAACAGGCTCAACTCGTGAACCGAATATAATGGTAGTCAATGAGAAACTCATGCATATTTCTTGAAGACTCTACTGGAAAAATGCTCGAGTTTCCCATTGACGTCTATTATACTCAGTACTTGAGTCGAGCCCATCCAAGCATCCGACCTGCTCGTTTCAGTTACTGAACACCCAGGCATGGTAGGGCTCGATCATCACTAGCAAGGATGCCCTGAGCCATTTCACACAATGCTAAAGATATTAACAACTAAATATTCATAAAGTACATGAGTATATGAGTAAAGATAGCAAGTTGTCCCAATATGTTAAAAAAAAGGGTGGAGAGTTGCATTAGGTACAAATACAATGATGGGCAATAATGCACGTAAAGGAAATTCAAGGAATTGGTTTAGGGCCTAATAATATTTGTCCATCAACAAATGCCCAATATAATATACATGGCAGCAAAAATGCAAAAAATAAAGTGCACTGCTTACATATGGTGTATGAAAGAATGGTGTGTGTCTTCCAACACGCCCCCCGAACTGCATATATAGGATTAAGGGACTGGTCAAGTGGATCGATTGAATTTGAGTAAAATTTCCTAAAATTCTGAAGTCTCCCAAAAATGTAAAAATTGTGGTTCTGTTTGTGATAATTGCAAAAAAAAAATACCCTTAGGATTTCGCACAATGCTAAGGCTAGCAGCAACCAGAGAGTGGGTTCATGGCTAGAGATGAGCGAACACCTCAGTGTTCGAATTTGAATTTATTTGGCGAATGCGGGGTGTTTGACGAACAATTTGTTGAACAGCATTAAAATCAATGGCAGGCAATATTAAACATATACCTGAAAGGTGTCCAAAAGCTGCCGAACACAAACAGACGCATCATCTTACCGGCCTCCTGCTGCTTGCTTGCTTCCAGGTCTGCTCTCCCACGTTCTATCTCACTCACTTCCGGGCCCGCCGATTAACCTTTCTGCATATTCATTTCACAGACTCCACAACAGCCAATCCACAATCTTGATGGTGTCTGTGCTTAGTTGTCAACCTGACATCGTAGGGTGCAAAAAAATAAATAATGGGAAAAAATGCATAGAGCCCAACTGTATTTTTCAGTGTCAGCACAAATAAAGTTCACCTTTTTAAATATAATACCGAATAAGGGTTATGTTTTAGGTCTATATTTCTTTTAGTGACCATTTTGGGTGCCATATAGTATATACCATTGGTGATTGCCTTCAAAAAATCCCAGATTGTATGTCCCAAATAAAGTTGACAGCTACGAGCTGTTACCCTCAGCTGCCTATTTGTACCCTTCTGGCAAAAAAAAATGCATAGGGCTCCATCCTATTTTAATTGACAACCAAGATAAAACTAAGCAGCTGAGGGCTGGTATTCTTAACAGGGTGAGGGCCTATTATTTTAGGGTCCTCCCATGCTAAAGAATAGCAGCCCAAGGGGGTGCGGCCTGAGAGCTATTGACGCTGGCCACTTAACACCAGAGCTCCTGCAGCCACAGACCTGTAATGCGCACACAGCGACCCACAGCATCCCTACTTGAAGCTCCGAGGTGGGGAGAACCTCTGGAACACCCAGACATGCTGCAGGGTTCACCAAAGTGTCGGGACACCCCGGGAAAACTCACGGACTTCTTCACCAGAGAAGATGGGTCCAGGCCCCACACCAACATGGCACTGGCTTCCCACTCCCGCACGGCGTCCTCGCACTCCTCCTCCAAGAGCAACCGGGGGGGGACACCGCTGGATGCAGATGATGTCCCACTTACACACGGGACGATGCAAAAGCTCCTCTAATCATTCTGGAAGGCCCTGCATGAAGACATGAGAGGTATGGTGGGGGAGCTGAAGCAGGAAATAGGCAGCCTGGGGGAGGGCACGGACCACATAGAGAGAAAAGTGGCAGAATACGCCACAGCCCACAATGCTCTGGCTGATGATTATGCGGCCCTTTAAAAGAAAATAACTGCTCAACAACTAAAGCTCTGGAATCTGGAGGATAGAGCTACAACCCCTGGCAAAAATTCTGGAATCTGGCTTGGAGAATGTCCATTCAGTTGTTTAATGTTGTAGAAAAAAAACAGATCACAGACATGGCACAAAACTAAAGTCATTTCAAATTATCAACTCTATGGCTTTAAGAAACACTAAAAGAAATCAAGATACAAAATGTGGTAGTCAGTAAGGGTAACATTTTCAGATGAAGCAGAGGGAAAAATTTATGGAATCACTCAATTCTGAGGAAAAAATGATGGAATCACGAAAAACAAACACACAAAAGAACACTCCAATACATCACTAGTATTTTGTTGCACCACCTCTGGCTTTAATAACAGCTTGCAGTCTCTGAGGCATGGACTTAATGAGTGACAAACAGTACTCATCATCAATCTGGCTCCAAATTTTTCTGATTGCTGTTGCCAGATCAGCTTTGCAGGTTGGAGCCTTGTCATGGACCATTTTCTTCAACTTCCACCAAAGATTTTCAATTGGATTGAGATCCGGACTATTTGCTGGCCGGCAAATAGTCCGTTGACATTAACCTTATATGACTTCTTTCAAGGAATGTTTTCACAGTTTTTGCTCTGTGGCAGGATGCATTTTCATCCTGAAAAATGATTTCATCATCCCAAACATTCTTTCAATTGATGGGATAAGAAAAATGTCTAAAATATCAATGTAAACTTGGGCATTTATTGAAGATGTAATATCACGAAGCAATCACTGATCTCAAAGTGACCAGTTCAAGAAAACACTGCGGGCAGGGGCTAAAGCACTTAACACAGTGAATTTCTAGGCTCATTGCCCCCTGGGAAATCTGAATATGCAAATAGAGTCCGTGGAGGGAAGTGCCTAGCCATGGGGTGACTCCGTGAAGATACCACCACAACCACCATATTAAGTGGCCCTTTAAGTCAATATCCAGCTCTTTATGAGTTTAAAGATATGACAAGGGAATACCAAGGCCAGGTATCCAATCACAGACAGCTGTTTTGGGGTATTGCCCCTCATCAATTTGGAGTAGGATTCCCTTGTACATAGGTGTTTTTTTTCCTGATGAAGAGGTCTGTGAACCTTGAAACGCGTACAATAAAAATCACATTCATTCCAAGCCTTTGAATTTGGATATTATTTGGCAGCGCGGTTAAAAAAACTCCTACTTTTATAATTTTTTATGAAAATCTAAATATCCTATCAGTATGGCTTTGAAATGTGAGACGAAACTGGAGTGCCCAGAGGAAACCCATGCAAACATGTGGAGAACATGCAAACTCCTTGCAGATGTTGTCCTTGGTGGTATTTGAACCCAGGACCTCAGCAGAGCAAGGCTGCAGTGCTAGCCATGGAGCCACCGTGCCAGAACATTCCAGGTGAATTGGTGGTGAACTGAATAAACCTATTTGTTTTTATTATTTATCTTCTAAATATGTTAGGATTCAATAATCACTCCAACTATCTGCAAACTCAGGTGTTACCGGTGGCATGGGGAAAGGGATTTTTAATGTAAGTCAGGTGCCCTATTCAGCCCAACACATATAGGGGTTAATAAGGAGTTGGCAACAATATTGTGTAAAGAATAATATCCTATAAGTGATTCGTTACTGCCACTGGAAGATTCCAGCCAAAGCAAAGAGGCATCACTGCAGAACCCGGGACCATCTTGGCAGTGCAATACAACTAGGAGGATGAGGAAGAGGAGGAGGTAGTAGAGGAAGAAGATCCTGTTTCCTAGCCTTGAGTAGCATACCCGCCAGAGGTCTTCGACTGGGAAAATACCATATGAGGACCCCTATTCTCTCAAAGTGATTATCCGTACGACATGACCAAACCCATTCTGTATTCTTTCTTGATGAGATGTGGCTCGTGGACACCATCGCACAAGAGTGGCTGCATGAGCCTAAGGCTATTGATTTTGAAAACCGACGTACCTAAGCCAAGGTTGGGACATGCATCAAGCAGAGGGGGTTTAGCTTAATAGCCCAAGAAGGTACTGACATCAGTGTTACATAAATCAGTGTACCCTGCTGCATGACCATCTTCCCAAAAGATGTCACACAATCTATATTGGGGAGGTCAACTTCATGAAGCAGATGGGTATCAAGTGGTGGTTCACGGTTTGCAAAAGTCGGGCTGCCATCTCCGCTGACTTTGAAAAGTGGCAATAGAAAGCCAACCAGGAGAGAAAGATGCATCATGGAGGCCAGACCTCTTTTTATATCTAGCCAGCTGCACCCAAACCCACAGGAGTCATCGATCCTGAAGGGCCTGTCGATGTTGCCAAAGTTGAAAAGTTGATCTCATCTGTCTTTCCAAGAGGAGGTGACCGTCCCCTCATTTCTCTGTCTTCTCCTCCAGCAGTAGCCATGGTGCGGTGTGTTGGGCGCAGGTGGTGAGGAGAGTGCCTCTGGAGGAATAGCCCCTGTGTCCCCCAAAGACCGGCCGGTAGTGGAATACCATGAGCAACATTGACCTGGGCATCGATGAGAAAGCTGATAGACAGTTATTACAGTAACTAAAGTGGACTTCCCTAAAAAAGGCCTGTTGTTGGGTCACTAGGACCACTAGTCGGCATTTTGTCTGAAGGACTTTTTTTAGTTGTTTTTCAGTTCTTCAAAGAGCAAGGCCTGTTTTTAGTTAATTTTATTTTTCCCCTTCTTAAGTTTAGCGCCAGTTGCATTTCCCCCTGCTGTATTGGTGGGTATACAGACTTTGGGCTACACCTCAAAGCTCTTAATGGACTTTTCACTATTATAATTGAGTCTGCTGATCCCCGTGGGACATTTCTTATGTAAACTGTGTATATTCATATGTGTGTGCTTGAGACTTAATATAGACTGTGCTTCAGTAAAGTTTTCTTACTTCACTTCTTGTGTGCTGGACTGTTTCTGCAAAGAGGTCACATTTACTAAAGCATTCCCCATAGGTTGTGAGAGTAGAAACACAGACACTGATGAGAGTGTGACAAGCGGAATCATCACAAACATTACTGCAATTCAGACTTGAAAGGTCACAAAGGGCTATCCCACAAGTTTGAACTGTGCTGCACTCTAAGACATCACAGCTCCTCACACAAGCTGTCTTACAATAACAGCTAGATATATCCGCTATTCCTCATGCAAAATTGCCACTCTCATGGGACACCTATTGATTTGAGCTCTGACACCAATAAAATAATCTCAAATCACACAGTGGGATTCCCTGCTTTGTGATACCTGCTGTGTAATCTAAGACTACCTCAGGGAAATCATGAGGATGTCTGAGGTTCATGAGCAGGCCTGGAAGCATTGAGACAGTGGCGCTGAAGTTTGCTAATATTGGATGAAGATAATGTCCCTGCCAAAATAGCTGAGCTCCACTGAAATACGGTTTGAGCTGTGTTTTGCAGCTTTTGAACACTTTTATAGGTGTTTTCTAGGCCCTTGATTTTGCCTCCCATTGATTTGAATGGGATTTGGAAGTTTGCCTAACTATTTGCCGACCAATTTAGCGGACAAATGTCCATTTGACAAACCGAACCAAACCCGAACTTCAAAAAGTTCACTCATCTCTACTCGCAAATGCTACTCAATCGAGTATCGGCATGCTCGAGTGCGCTTGGTACTTGGTCAAGTATCATAAGTGCTCGAATGTATTGTTCATAAACAATCTGACGCAATGATCTGTCTCCCTTTAGTGAATGATGGGAGCTGACACCCCAGTGAGAGCCACTTGTAGTTCCTGAATGGTTCTCACTGTGGGGAATATAGATGTGTCTAGATGCTGTGAAAAAATAAAATAAGGTTAAAAAATCCATCCGTCCTCCAGAAATACTATGTTTATGACTGGCTGTATGTGAGCAGAGAACAGGACTGCCCATCATTAAATGACTTCCATTATACTAGTTACTTTCAGAGCGTACAACTTGCTCGATATGATTAATGAGCACCTTAAGACAACTTTGGTGCTTTTTCATCATTGGTACCAAATACTTGACCATTTGAGTGCTTAGTCATCACTAGCACTTTAATATATGTATGAGGGGTTTTAGAGTATTTGTACATAATGTCTTTTTTAGAAATCCACCTCAAAATGCTCCCTAAAAATGCTGAAATGTTTTAACATACTGTATACATTTCTATTTCAAAACTACATGCTGTTCCTATGTTCAAGTTAATCAAAACACAGAAAGAACAGGGGCACCAATGCTGCCGGCTTATCGGAGAGAACGCTCTGGAGCAACCGGTGTTCGGCCAGGTGGTGACCGTCACTAGGCAACATACAATATAGTCTTGAAATAAGGAAGACGGCACTCACCGGTCTGTTGCTGTGCTTTTATTCAGGGTGCAATATTCACATGGTGCAGGGAGGGGGGATGTATAGCTGAGGTGACGACGGCACCGTTTCGCGCAACGTGCGCTTCCACGGGTCACACTATGTTCAAGTTACACACCTGTGCCTGGTGATAGATTTGCTCCCTCCACTCTGGTCTACTGATCTGTGTTGTGTTCCAAATCTGTCCAGGTCTATATAAAGTCTACCAAGATACACACATGTGTCTTGGTATTGTGAGTCTACTCTCTGCCTGAGACTTCTATGTCTTTTAGTCCTTGTTTCCTGCATGCCTTACTTGCCTGCTGCACTCCCGTAGCCCATCACTCCCGCAGCCCATATGCCCATCTGGACCTTGGGGTTGGAGGACCAACTTCACCAAGTGAGCTGAGACAGTTCTGCCTACTGGTCGTCTTTTGATTCTCTTTTTTTTTATAAACTTTGCTTCATTTAGTAAGATCATATGAAACAAAACATTGGTCAATAATAATCGTAAGCTGAACACAATATGAGCAAGTGCACAAGACTGTACAAAACAACCTAACACACTTTCCCAAAATTCACAAATCAGGAAATCCAGGAGACCAATCATTTCATGTGTGGGCACCCTCACCGAACAAATTTCTGGGTGGGTAGAGGGTGTTCTCAAACCCCTGGTAAAATAGACACCAAGCTACATTCAGGACACAACTAACCTATTGAATCAAATGTCAGCAATAGGTCCTCTACCGGAAGGAGCCATCCTCACCACTATGGATGTGGAATCTCTGTACAGCAACATCCCACACCAGGATGGGTTAAATGCCTGCAAAACCTTCTTGGAAAACACAGGGATTGATGCTGACTCTGTGGTGAAGCTTACAAAATTCATCTTCACGCACAATTACTTTACATTTGATGACAACATATATTTACAAGATACTGGAAGCAAAACGGCAACAAAATATGAACATCTTTTCATGGCCAAGCTTGAAGGTGACTCTTTATCCTTTTGTCCTATCAGGCCTCTGGCCTACTACCGTTATATCGATGACATTTTGATCATCTGGACGGAGTCTGAGCAACAGCAGAAGACTTTCCATGAACACTTTAATCAGCTTCATCCACCATTAACTTAACACTTAACTACTCCTGCACTGAAATCAGCTCTCTGAACACTATCATTAAGCTACAGAACAATGAAATAGAGACATCCCTGTACCAAAAGCCAATTGACTGTCCAAAATATCCCAAAACACGTAAAAAAAAATCCATTGTATACAGCCTGGCCATCAGATACAATCGGATATGTTCAAACCCTACAGATAGAGACAATCACCTTGAGGACCTCAGAAAGACCTTTTTGAATCAGAGCTACCATCCAAGAGCAATTGAAATCCAGATTACAAGAGCCACCGGAATATCAAGGAATCGTCTCCTACATTACAAAACTATTGAAGAAAACAGCAGAGGTCCTCTTGTAGTCACCTACAATCCAAGTCTCAAGCTGTTGAGAGGAGCCGCACGGAAACTAAAACCACTACTACAAAAAGATGCCCAGCTAAAATCAAAATTTCCGGATCCCCCACTCTTGTGTTTTAGACAACCTCCCAATCTTAAAAACATCATTGTCAGAAGTGTCCTGTCCTCTCCAGCAGCTACAGAAACCTTTCCCTGCAACCAGAACAGGTGCAAAACCTTCATCTATAATAACAATGGTCAAGATAAAGATTCCCTGGACAGATCAGGACTGCAAGATCCCAGGAAACTTCAGTTGCACCACAATCAATGTGGTGTACTTAATTATATATACCAAATGTCCAACAGGTGGCATGTACATAGGGGAGACCGGACTAAAATTCAGAAAAAGAATGAATTCTCATCGCCACTCAATAAAAGAAAGTCGTATGGACCTACTTGTAGCAAAGCATTTTTGCAGCTCTGACCACAGTATAACAGACATGAGGCTACTCATTTTAAAAAGTAACTTCAAATCTCAGAAAGAGAGAAGAATTTGGGCATACAAATTAATAACAACCTTTGACACATTCAAAACAGGATTGAATGCCTCACATGGATTCATGCGTTTTTATATTGATTGAAAGGTCATTTGGGGATATCACATCTTCGAAAAGATCCCAGTTAGAGGACAATGAACGTTTGACACTTCTTAGGTGAAGTGTCTCGCATGGATTTATAGCTTTCTACACTCACTGAGGAATTTTTAGGTCTCTAAAGGCCACTAATCATTGAACAATAATACAATTGGTTCCTCTTATCTCAGAATTTTGATTTTACGTCCCCAGCTCCTCTATCCCTCCCAAGACTGACTCTGCTTTATGTCACCTGTCGTATGCTTATGTATATATGTGTGTATGTTCAGTGTTGTGTGTGTCATTAGCAGCCTGTTGAAGAGGCCATAGTGTCTCAAAAGCTTGCTATGCTTCCCATCTTTTCAGTTAGCCATTGAAAGGTATCAACCACTGAAGACTCTCACATTCTAATAATTTTCTATCTACTGGATACCACGGCATAAATATTTTTCACCTAACACATAAGCAAGTTAGGCATTCAAGTCTCGAAACAACATCCTCATTAAATTAAACTGCATCCATATTAATGGTCTTCCAAGAGTTGTCCCAAAACTTAGTTGACAACGTTTATTGAATCAACCACTAAAAAAAACATAAAGAAAGATATTGAAAAGAAGATGCACAGCAGAGAAAAAGGTACCACAAAAGAGGATAAAGAACGAGTAGAAAAAGAGGAGAGCAAGGGAGTGGGGGTCACATGAAGTGCAATATCTGGTTAGAACTAAAAGTCATTGATCAAGTCTCCTTCAAGAAGGACACATGATCATAGTAATATAGCATTTAAGGTTGAAGGAAGACCTTAAGTCCATCTAGTTCACCCCATAGCCTAACATGTTGATCCAGAGGAAGGAAAAAAACCCCATGTGGCAACACTAAGCTCCACATTGGGGAAAAAATTCCTTCCTGACTCCAGATACGGCAATCAGACTAGATCCCTGGATCAACGCCCTATCAAAGGATCTAGTATATATAACCGGTAATATTATAGTTTTCAAGAAAGGCATCCAGGCCCTTCTTAAATGTTAGTAGTGACTCCCTCATTACACCATCATGTGGCAGAGAGTTCCATAGTGTCACTGCTCTTACAGTAAAGAATCCGCGTCTGTGATTGTGATTAAACCTTCCTTCCTCCAGACGTAGAGGACGCCCCCTTGTCCCAGTCTCTGTAGAGGACGCCCCCTTGTCCCCATCTCTGTAGAGGATGCCCCCTTGTCCCTGTCTCTGTAGAGGATGCCCCCTTTTCCCTGTCTCTGTAGAGGATGCCCCCTTGTCCCAGTCTCTGTAGAGGATGCCCCCTTGTCCCAGTCTCTGTAGAGGACGCCCCCTTGTCCCCATCTCTGTAGAGGATGCCCCCTTGTCCCTGTCTCTGTAGAGGATGCCCCCTTTTCCCTGTCTCTGTAGAGGATGCCCCCTTGTCCCTGTCTCTGTAGAGGATGCCCCCTTGTCCCAGTCTCTGTAGAGGATGCCCCCTTGTCCCTGTCTCAGGCCTAAGAGTAAAGAGATCATTAGAAAGTTCTCTGTACTGTCCCCTCATATATTTATATGTCTGAGAGTTAAAATTCTTTCCATTAAGGGGATTTGAGCACCCCCCCTGAACCCCAACCTTTCTTCTTTTTCTTGAATCCTTCTTTTCCTTTCTTTTATTTCCTTATCAGCTCTTTTCTTGGTTGTTTTACTTATACACCGGAAACTCTGAATATGAAAAAGTAGTGGGATACCTACGCTTTCATGCTCCGATAATGCTAACCTCATGCAGGAGGACAAGATGCGGTTGAATAAGACAGCTGACTATAACCACTGTCCGACCATTTGTTCAATTTCTGAGGCATGTTTGCTTTTATTGCTGGTTGAACTTTTAAACTCTTTCAATAAAAATTATAGTTTGAGAAAAAAGATTCTGTCCTTTAAAACCAAGTGTTAAGGAAACAATCATGGTAATTATTTATCGCTGACATGAGATCCTCCATTAAAATTACCTCGTTAACTTTAGAGAAGTAGAGGGACATAGTCTTTGACCCCCTTGATCACCTTCAAATCGCTTCATGTTTCAAAAGACATAAAATGGTTAAAGAAATTATCTGACCAGAAGCCTATTTGGGGCCAAAAAGATAAACAGAAGATGCCAAGTGTCTTTTCTAGGATTTTAAAAGCTGTCCTATAAAGCAGATTATGCTTTAAAAAGTCAGAGGGTTTTCTTGAGTTTATAAGATGTTGTGGGCACCTACCCTTACGAAAGAGCATTAATCCAAGTGATTTTAGGCTATCTTCTTGTCCTGTTTGGGTAATAAAATTGTCACGAGGGATGATATAGCATTGCGGGAATTAGATAACAGGATGGTAAGATGGGCTAAAGGTGATCAGACCCTTAGACTGGAGTTTCTAGATTACCTTGGTCCCAGAGGTACCTCTGAAGGCAAGGAGGTCTGGGTAGCTTCCCTATCTCTATGCTCCTGATCAGCTCTAGGCTAAAAGCCCTACCTCCACCCACAGACCGGGAAACACAGCAACTCCTACAGAGTAAGGGAACAGCAGTAGTCTTCACCACTCAAGATCCTTGTAGAGAATAAACTCTATCAGCGACACCTAATGGAAGGAAGAGGACCTACCTATATGCTGCAGAGCCAACCAAACAGACAACAGCAGCTTCTAACATTAACTCTGGATATGCTGAAGAAATTTACCATGATTTAAACTTCAGCAGCATTACACATGGACTGCAGAGAAGTCAACACGTGACAAAAATCTGGCCAATTTTGGTGGATTAATTCGAAGAACAGAGCTCCTAATGTGTGTGACTGTCCCAATGCACTTTCCCCTATATTTGATATTTACCTTTTGATAAAAATGTATGAAGTTGATATCCATTTTTTTAGATTTCCATTGTCTTAATTGAAGAAAAAATAAATTACTAAATAATTGTAACTCTACTTTACGCATTTCCCGTACAAATCTAAAAGCTATTATTCTAAAATAGTAGGTGATGAATAGGGAATTCCCACCTAGGAAGTTAATGATGATTACTCCTCACCAGGGAGTCACCGAGGCCAATGAATTCACAACTGAGGCACTCATTTTATCTTAACCCATAAAAAATAGATACAGGTGAGGAATACTATATAAACAATGACTTACACATGGGTTGAAGTTATAATTATACTTCGGAATAAAAATTCTACAGGTAATATAAATAGGGAAGGAAGGATTGAATAAGAGCAAGTGAAAGCGTGTGAGATACCTACTGCTATTCCGTAACACATACTCTAATACTACCAGTTCTCCCAAGTAATTACTGTTTATCTCTGTCAATATCATGTATATGTATCCTACACTTAGGTCCCTTGTGGTTCTACTAAACTAAACTTATATCTATTTCGATCCCTTAGTTTGGTTGAATAGAGCAAAGACAGTGTAGGTCTTGACACTATTTTACAGCTATGTGACCCACCTAAGTTTAACATGTTTGTGGATTATTTGTAGGAGAACCGCCTAAACAGATTTACCACATATTACCTGAATGCCTTATCTGCTAATAAAACAAGATGGTGGGCATATATACAGCAGTGTGGGCCCTGGTTTTCTCGATCATCATTCCAACGTTCTACTCGGAAATGCTAAATAACCCAAAGTGCAAATTAGATTCCTCAAACGTACGTGGAAGCTTACTACCTGGAGACACGGTGATGGGACTTATATTTCCACTTCATCTAGACAAGTCCTATCAACAGGTTTCTTTTACTGAGAAACCACCTAAGACTTTCTGTACCATGTAAGTAATATAATTATATGTCTTGCTTTAGTTTGGTCCAAGGAACAGTTAGAAGAGTTGTGATTATTGAGAAACGAAATTTGAAGGCAATGTTTTTCTAGGTACTGTTGTGTCCCACGGATGGAGACAACCTGTAATGTCTTCCTTGCATCGTATGTATTTGATTTATCAGGAAAGGTGCACGAAGTTTGTCCCTATCTTCCTCCCTTAGTTTCTTTTTTTCTCCAAGTTGCCTTACAACGTCCAAGAAAAGTGGACAATGCGAGGGTCAAATTATAAAAAACTAAACCGAGTTTCCTTCCCTACATTCTCTTTCTTCTGTGACTTCATCAAGGAGATCGCAGAGTGCAAAAATGACCCCAGTTTCTGTTATGAAGAAAACAGCGGCTCTGCGTCATCTCCTAAGTACGAGAGTTCACGCTCTCACGACAATAACTGCAGCGGCCCGGTGTCTGCAAAAAAGACTGAGGTTCTGCCTACACCGACATCATCGCCAGACAGAAACCGCAACGGTCCGGTGTCAAAAGAGTCCGAAGTTCTGCCTAGATCCACATCAATGCCAGACAAGGGCAACGAAGGTGGGAAAGCAGAAAAAGTGAACCGTCAGTATCCAATTCACAAATTGCCACATCCCCTGAAGAAGTGCATCGGCTTTAGGAAGAAACCCCTCCAAGAACGGAAGGAACTCTTGAAGAAGTTTGGAGTGTGCTTCAGGTGCTGTGCCTGTACTGAACACATTGCTAAGGACTGCGTCATCGCCATTAAGTGTATAGAGTGCAACAGCGATGACCACGTACAAGCGCTCCATCAGCCACAATCTGAATGGAGAAGAAGGGGGGGCGTCCATACAGAGGAAAAAGAAACTAAGGGAGGAAGATAGGGACAAACTTCATGCACCTTTCCTGATAAATCAAATACGTACGATGCAAGGAAGACATTACAGGCTGTCTCCCTCCGTGGGACACAACAGTTACCATAAGTTCACTGTAGACATTTTGACAATTCGAACACCACCACTCTTTTTAGTAAGCCTTGTCTTCTGACTTTTAGAAAAATTTGAAAAATTTTATTGGCCAATGTATCTGAAGGTTAGTGTAGGTGCAATAATATACTCACCGATTGTCATCATCTTTACTTTCCAGCACTAGTCAGGACCTTTTAAAGGACACAGGATGTCTATTCCGACTTGCCCGTTCACATTGGTCTCCACTTGTGAACTGGAAGTTGCACGTAAAATGTACAGTAAGCCTATATAGCCTCGTTCTAATGTTATATAGACTTACATTGTAAATGTCACATGCGGCTAATATATAGAACCCAGGATGATCCGTCAAGTTGTAAAAGCCATCATGACACTAAGAAAAGACCCTAGTAGCAGTGAAAAACTGGTAAGATGGCGATCATTGAGTGTTTTCATGCGCCTGCACTACTTACAGTATACATTTAGACAGGTTTAGCCAAGAGAAGTTTGAATGAAGGGCTCCTTTAACATGAGAATATGATAATAGTGTGCCGTTGGCAGTAACGTTTGATTGGCATTATCAGGCTGACCCTACTGTAAAATTCTTCAAGACAAGAAGTAGTAATAAGTATAGTTTAGACCATCCTTTTCTGTCTTTGAGAGCCACATTCAGCACTAAGAAGACATTCGCAAGATACATCCCTCACAGAAGTGACATCCAGAACCCCATTAACAGCATAATGACAGCCAATGCTTTTCTACAGAAATCAGACTTAGGCAGAACACCAAGATTCAGGGCTTTCTACTTTACCACCAATCAGATATGCTCTTCTTTGTGAAGCTACTTACAAAAGTCCCAATCTGGAGACTTGCTCTTCAGAAGTGTTGGCTAGACCTGGTTATAGTGTACCATGCTAAAAGACAGCCTCAAGCCAAACATCCCACCGGAACCACAGGGTAAGGACCCCTAGCTTAGATTGTACCATTGTGAGTGTACAATGCTGGGGCTTTAAAAGTGAGGGTACTATTTAAGGGTAGGCTTTTTATTTGAAACTCCTGACATTAGCTCTATATGTCGTACCTGACAATCTTTCCAACCTTAAATTTACCTTATTCAGCAAAAAGTGAAAGTTTTGTTTTCTTAAGGAAACCCATTTATCTCAATTTAATACCCATATTCCCATATAAACTTGTACAATTCCACTTGACCATAAATCAGGGATGGGGTACTCCAGTCCTTGAGGGCTGCCTACAGGTCATGTTTTCAGGATTTCTTTAGCATTGCACAGGGGTTGGACTCATCACTAGTGCAGGCAATTACATTATCACCTGTGCAATACTAAGGAAATCCTGAAAACATGACCTGTTGGCAGCTCTCGAGGCCTGGAGTTCCCAACCCCTGCCGTAAATTCTATACCATTTAAAATGTACTATTTGATCAGAGAGTTTGGCCAAAAGAATATCAAGAACCAAAAACTCTGCACCTCTGGGTGAAGGCACTAACATCACAGTCCTAGTTTATATTAGAGTATATGGGAGTTCCCAGTTAGAATTTAAGGATAACTAAAATTATTTTATTCTTAAGGTTCCAGCTAGAAAATTACCAGATGCTTCAGACCACGTTATTCGCTTTAGAAGAGATCAACAATGACTCCAACATTTTGCCTAATATGACTTTAGGCCTACAAGTATATGATTCTTGTGATTCGCCTCACCTGGACTTACAAGGTACGCTGCAATTGTTGACTGGTTTAGGCACAGCAATTCCTAACTACCGATGTTTTCTGGAGTCTCCTCTGACCGCCGTTCTTGGATCCGCTCACTCTACCCATTCAATAGCCATGGCTCATATCCTCGGACTCTCTAGGCACCCACAGGTAAATGACTGAAGTATACCCTAAGAAAATTATGCAAGGCAACATTTCTTTAACCATTCTTTTTTCACTATACAAAATATTTTTTCAGACTTAGGCTAGGGTCACACTGCGGATCCTGCTCGTTTCGAGTACAAACTCTCTTGGATAGGCAAGGTACTTCCCTTATGCTTAGCAGCACGAGTGTCACACAATTAGAAATGTGCTTCTGACTAGTGATGAGTGAGCACTAAGATGCTTGGAAGCTCGGTACTCATTACAAGCAGTTGGACACGACTTGAGAAACTTACTATAATAAAAGACAATGGGGAATGCTTGATTTCCCCATTGACTCGAGTTAAGCCCATCCAAGTATCCAACTGCTTGTTTCGAGTTCCAAGCACCCAAGCAAGGTAATGTTCACTCATTATTTCTGGCATAATTTAACGTCCTACTGACCAGACAATTGCTGAAACCAATCAGGGAACAAATGGAGCTTCAGTTCTACTGGATATGGGGGCACAATATTTTCTTGTTAAATCTCACCTTTCTATTGCCAGTTAATGTTATGTATCTCAGTAGAGCGCTTTTATTGGGTTGATCCTTTGTATTGTGACCTGGATATCTTACTAATGTTATCTATCTTACTTGAGTTGACCAACATGGGGCTTTACATCTTTGAAAAGGATGTCACATAAGGGCAACCTCTTTTGAAAGACTATCTGTCACAAGTTGCAAAATATCTAATATTTTGCCTATTTTATTCTCATGGCTACACTGAGTATTCTGCATTAATTTCTGTTATAAAATCCACCTTACATTTTTTGGGCTGTTGTTTATTTAGTTAAGCTTTTAGCGATTTTAGAAAGGGATCATTGTTCGTAGGGATCTATGGGGGCATGTCTTTAGGCTACTCTGATTTTTACCCCATGAACTGCCCCCCCTTGGTACAGTTCATAAAAATTAGCACTAAGTAAAAAGGCCCACAGCTCTTGAAATTCTAGAACCAAATGGTGACTCAAAAATTAAAAAGAAAAAACCTGAAAACTAAGGGGAACAATAGGAATACAATGACAACAGAAACGAGCCACTTTGGCTCCTCTTTCAAATGGAGTTCAGGCAGCTCCACCTGTC
>JARQOC010000004.1:26684873-26727599 GCA_033576535.1 Allobates femoralis | reverse complement strand
TGCTAAAGCATCTGTGATTGACTTTTCCACTTCTCACCCATTGACTGACATCATAAAACTGTAAAAATAAATGAATGATTAAAAAGAATGACACAGCACTTTATTTCTGATTTTCAGCACAGATAAAGCGGACAGCTCACAGCTGCCACTCGCAGCTGCCTAGCTTTTCCTTGCTTGGCAATCAAAATACAGGGCAGCCCATCATTATTTTCTAATTATTTAAATAAATAATTGTAAAAAAAATGAGTGCATAAAAGAAATCAGGCGGCACTCACCGGTTTCTTTGTTGTGTTGTTTTAATCCTTTACGGGGTTACATGTGCAGGAAGGGAAGGGAAGTGCATAGTTGGACGACAGTCAGCAGTTTCACGCTGTATGCGCTTCAACAGGTCCAAAAGATTTGGACCTAGCACAGTTCCGTCCTGCAGTGAGCAGTACCGGAAGCCAAACAGTAGCTGAGATGGATCACCAAAGTGACTCACCGTGGCCGGGACTCCGGAGAGGACAGGCGTTTTCTTCCTGCTTCTTGTCACGGATGGACCGCGCCTGCCGGTAGTGGGGCCCGGTGGTACAGATCAAAAAGAGAGACGTCATGGGTTGAACAGATTAGGGGTTAATTTGCTTCGAGTGTTCCGGTAACTGTACCGGCGCTGCGGGGCCTCCGGGGGATGGAATGCAGTAAGATGGAACGCTCCCCACTGGCTTAGCGGTGATCCCCGGAGCCAGGAGCCACACAAGATGTTCTGAGGCAGCTGCGGTTACCTTAGTATGCGGATAAACAGTTCATAAGAAAGCACGGACACTGGAAGTCTCTGTAATGGGTTATTTACTGTAACCAGCAGGCAGTACATGGCATACAGTGACGGGTAATGGACCAGGTGGACTCAGCAATGACCAGTGTTTCTCAGAGATCCGCGGTGTTCCTCCATTCTAACTAATTGTGTTGCCGTTGTCGCCCAGGAATGCCATATCGGGTACAAGGAGGCTGCTTGAATGCCCTATCCGTGGTATACGTTCCGGATGTTTTGGGGAGCTTTGGGTCCTTTGGTGGGTACACCGCTGGCTAGACGACTGTGTGTGGCGGTGGTGGGGTGCTCCTGTAAAGCGGTCCCTCCACTCCACTGGTTCGCATAGAAGTGCTGAACAACTCCTAGCTTTGGTACCAGCAAACTGGCTGTAGATGGGCACGGGATGATTTTGGACCCGCATGTTGATGCCTGTTCATCGGTTGTTAAGGCACCGGGAATTAATGGTGCTCAACCGGGATGATGGCCAGGGAAACGGCCAGGGGGCCGCACAGGACTGTGCAGCCCCCTCTCCTAGGTTGCAGAGCTCGTTGAGTTAGCTCCTTCTCCTACGTTGTTGTTACTCCAACTCTCTCCTTACTTCTCTCTTGTGTGTTCTAAACTTTCCACTACACACTACCACTACACTCCACCCACCAGGACCTGATTGGCCCTCTATGCTAGGTGATGCATGTAGGGTATGGATCTCTGAGTTAACCGTGTGACTGCTGAGTCGGAGAATATTGCTGCTGCTGTTTTGGCTGCAATACCCTCCTGTGACGCACTCGTTGCGGGGCGCCACAAAAGCACCCCCTTTCTCATTTCATCCCACAAGAAAACACATCTGAAATCAAGTCTCGAAATCACCAAAAACATTAAATTTTTTGTAAGGTGTTTATTTTGGTCAATGGTACTTTGCAGAGCACAATTACCTTTGAGACCATTCACTTGCATTGCAGAATGGGGTCACGCTAGAAATGGAGCCGTTTCCCCTGAAGTTCGACCGCATTTGAAATGATGATGCCAGTTTTTGATTACATCTTATGATAGTTAATTGTCCCCATAAACCTTTTTCATCTCATCAAACATCTATCTTGGTGTATGGCCTTTCAAATAAAGAAACTTGATGACTGCTCTGTATTTTACTGGGTCTATGATCCCCCCTCACACCCCTCAAACCACTTCAGCACCATTATCAGTTTAGATTTGCAATTTGGAACGTAACTTATCGAGACTTGCATCATTACTCATGTGCAGTTTCGGTATCCTGCAATAAATAAAAGTGGGTCAGAGGAAATCTTTAATCTTAGTGACAATCATGGATTTTTGGCTATGTGACCTGTATTGTGGCTAAAGTATTATTATTATTATTTATTTATATAGCACCATTGGTTCCATTGCGCTGTACATGTGTAAGGGCAGAACAAAGATGAGAACATAAATAATGACAAATAAATCATACAGGTACATTAGGGCAGAGATCCTGTCCACAAGGGCTCACAGTCTATAGGGGATGGGTGGGAGACAGTAAGAGGGAGAGAGGTGAGATGGTGCTGCGTATTAGGTCTCAGTGTGGGTTATAGGCTTGAAGGAAGAAGTGGGTCTTCAGGTTTTTCTTGAAGGTTCCTGGGTAGGGGAGTGTCTGATGTGGCGTGGAAGAGAGTTCCAGAGTATGGCGGATGCACGAGAGAAGCCTTGTATGCGGTTGTGGGAGGTGGAGATGTGGGGGGGAGAAGAGAAGGAGTTCTTAAGAGGAGCGCAGATTGCGTGAGGGGTGGTATCAAGAGACCAAGTTGGAGATGTATGGAGGGGACAGGTTGTGTATGGCCTTGTATGTCAGGGTTAGGGTTTTGAACTCAGATCTCTGGGAAGTAGGGAGCCAGTGGAAGGGTTGGCAGAGGGGGGAGACAGGGGAGTAACGGGGCGACAGGTGGATAAGTCGGGCAGTGGAAATGAGGATGGTTCGGAGGGGTGCAAGGGAGGAAGCGGGGAGGCCATTGAACAGGAGGTTGCAGTAGTCAAGGCGGGAGATAATGAGAGCGTGGATAAGCGTTTTGGCAGTGTCATGGTCAAGGAAGGAGCGGATCAGTGAGATGTTTTTAAGCTGGAGGTGGGAGGAGTACTCATGTAAAACTAGATTTATTAAAATTCAAGATATGAAAAAGCTTTGAGCTTTAAGTTCAACTGCATGAATTAAGGATATTGTAAAACAACAGATGTGGTACAGTGGTTGTTAAAGGCCCAAAAATGCACCATGTACATAATAAGGAAAATGAATGAATATAAGAAAGCCTAACTGTGGCTCATTCACCCGTTTTTATCATTGTGTAATAAACTCACAGAAGAAAGAGAGGTAAAACTGCAATTGACACAGCCGGTTCCTGTACAGTCTAGAGATTCAGACCCTGCAAAACCTAATGCCTGTGTTAGCTGGAATGGTCCTAACCCCAGACTATACAATGGCAACTCGGGTCTTTGCTGCCTGAACATCAATAAAATGCTTTACGTTCCTCCCAAGGAACTGGAGTGCAGAAAAAAATAACATTTACCTACAGAAAGGAAGGAGTTCTGAGAAAGAAAGAGATCCTGGAGTGATGGAGTGAGCAAATCAAATCACATTATACAAAGAGAAAACTAAAGATAAAAACTGCTACAGAGAATGCCGCCTACTTCATGACTATAAACAGAAGAGAGGTGCAGAGTGAAGAGCATAAACAGCAAAGAGATAAACCCCAGCTTGTCTTTCAGTGACTGGCATAAAAACAGCAGTATAGTTGGGCACCCAAATGAAAAAATTTCCAGCAGGCAACACTAGCAAGAGGAAGCTCTAAACAGCTACACCCAAAAGGTGATAGGACAGAGAAATGGATGAATAAAAACACATGTTAACCTAAAAGACTAAAGCAAGGATAAAAGATAATAAAACAGCCAGACAAATGGTGTAATTGCTCTTACTCAGTCGACAGATAAACCAGCCACAGAGCACAGAGTAAAGGGATTAAACCCCAACCTTTGGCAACTTTTGGCTGTAACTTATCAACCAAGAGTCAACTTTTAAAATCTAGGGAATGAGGTATGTGGGGAAGGGCCCTAAACATTTCTATGAGGCATACAGAATTAGTTTTACAAACCTCATCCCTGCCAACAAAAAAACATGGAATTAGAATAGCTCAAAAACCTATAAGCTACGCAGCGTATAAAGATGAACCGCTAATTATTACCTACTTGTTCTAAAATGTATAGTCTGCGGTATGGACTGATGATATGATTGACACAATTGTGACAACGTTTTGCTGTTTTGTTTATGTCCCATAAGAAAAACAAAAGTATTGTATCTCAAGGCAAAGTAAATCTATAGACTTGTCTCAAGAAACAGTATGAACGATATGGGACAAGCTGGAAACAAAAAAATGAAACATTTTCAGACCTGCTACATACAAGTAAAGCAAATTTCTACTTACATTGAGCAAGTGGTCCTGGGTGGTTTCTCCGTGAAGGATGTTGGATGATAATCGGTGGCAAGGTGAAGAGGAAGCACGACTCCTAGCATCATATTCCCTGGCTGTGAGAATCCATGAAGCTCTGAGATGTCCAGCCTACAAGTCTGTCCATTACCATAGAGAATTAGGTAGGATACCGTCATGTAATATATTGTTCGGTGGAACCTGACCACCATGATTTCATAAGACACGTCCAATAGGTGGTCAATGAGTCATTAAGCTGTTTTAGACATTCTGGCTAACCAAAGACCTTCTTCCTTGCACACATATTTTTCTTTATAGTCTTTACAAAGTATTGAAGTTTGGAATTGGTCTAGGACGATCCGAGACTTTTTGAAACCCTACAAGAAACTTTAGAAAAGAACATTATAGGATAATTCCTAAGTTGATGTACTCTCCAATTCTTAGAGTTGGCCGTACGTTGCCACATCGTTGACCCAACAGTTGCCTTGGAATTCAATAATTCAGTTATGAAAAGATTCAATAATGTTTCCTAAGCTACAGAATCTTTTCATTCTAAAAACAAGTGTGGTCTTATGTTTCCTTAAAGTCATCATTAGTCATTGCTCCTAAAAATGAGACCTTCGTTGATTGACAAGTGAAACCAAGTTCTTTGGATTGGGTTAGTTTTCATTAATCTGCCCATAGGACATTGGGTAGATAGGTAATTATACAATATACTTTGGAAGTAGGAATGCTTGTTATTGTGCATGGATATGTGATCCAAAAAGGAGATATAGAGATGGGTAAAATTAAGTTGACCAAAGGAGATGCCACCTAAGATGCCTATAGTATACCGTGTGGGTTAGGCTTGGTCGCCTTCTTACTTCTTGTTTACATCCCTCTTTTTATACTTAAAATCTCCCTGCACTCAAGGGTTTCCTATTAACTCCTTACATCTATCTCACCAAATTGTACATCGTCTTAAGGGAAATGTATCTTCATGTCAAATCAGGTTGGTAGAGTTAAGGAATAATGGAATCTCTGTGGAACAATTCATGTCAATCAGAAGTCCCTAGAAATCTAATTACCTGGATTGTCATGGTAGAGGACGTCTCAGCTGTGGTCTCTCTAAGGAAAACGTCAAACAGTAAAAATTACTGTGACTGAGGCTAAATGCTAATTTTCTGATAAATTAACATTTTCATCAAACCCTGCATTCAAAACTGCAGAAAATTCCCTGATATACAAAAAGAATATAACCTTTATGGAAATGTATCTAAAACAGGAAATTAGCTTCGTCACATATATGAAAAAAAACGACTATGCAAGAACAGTATACGAGCCCATTGCAGTCCAATAGCTCACCATAATGCACAATTAGCAAAGAGTTGGCAAAAGAATATCTGTAGCACTCACCATAGCATAAAAATCTTGTTTAGGCTGGCTTTACACTTGCAGTTCCTTCCGCAGCATCCTGCGGAGGGGAACCGCAAGCTGAGCGCAGGCAATGCAAGTCCCTATGTTTAACATGTGGACGCGGGTGCCTGCTCTCTGGTGCAGATGGCTGTGCTTACCCATTCACTTCTGTGAGTGATTTGTATGCATGCGGATGCCTGCGCACAAATCACACACTCTCGTCCGCACCAAGAACGTGACATGTCGTGTTCCTGGTGCGGACGAGAATGTGTAATTTGTGCGCATGCATCTGCATGCGTACAAATCATACATTGCAGTGAATGGGTGCCCACAGGGTGCGCACGCCAATCTGCATCAGAGCGCAGGCACCTGCGTCCCCATGTTAAACATAGGGACTTGCGGTGTCTGTGTGCAGCTTGCGGTCCCCCCCCTCAGGACGCTGCGGAGGGAACCGCAAGTGTGAAGGCAGCCTTATTCAGTCCAAACAATGCAGACAGAAACATGAGTGAAAGCAAGCTGTAAATAATATGCATACTTTTTCCCAAAGATCATGGAATGGTTCTTCATAAACCATGAGGACCATGAGATCAGACATATTGTCTCTCTAGAATAACCACAATGTCAGGACTAGTAACTCCATATCTGATCAAGTCCCTTGCCCTCCTGGGCATGCTCTGGCTCTACAAAAGGTCAACTGGTGCCCTTTACTGGCTATGAGGGGTGGAGTGTCACCTGCAGAGGTGGAGCTTGAGGGGGTGCTTACTCAGTCTGGAAGTCCAGGAGATTTACTCCTAGTGTCGCTGGGTATCTCTGTGGTCTGAGGGTGCAAATTGGGTGACTTATGGAAGGGAGATTTAAAACCTGCCATTACCTCCTGTCTTTGCTGATTGTTTTTAGTTCTGTTGGTTGGTTAAGGTCTGTGTTTCTGTGCTTCTGAGGTGGTTGATGCTTTGGTTCTTAATTATTCCTTGAACTTAAGGGTGTGCGATAGCTAATGCAAAGTATGACCGACACACTGCACTTACTGGCTTGCAGCAGGTCAGTTCACCACTTACCAACCTTACACACAATGAGTAGAAGAGGAACATTTATTCTTCTCATGTCCTCAGATGAAATATGAAGTAGGCTGACCTGAATCTTTGTAAATGAATCTGAACAAGCAACATAAAGGGGTCACCTTTGTGTCTACAGGTTTTATTAGCATTAACCCCCCCCCCCAAAAAAAAAGACTTTAACTTCCTTCTTGGACCCAGCACTGTGTTTGCACCATTGCCTTGGTCTGAGATAATGTGCTTTTTATCAATATGTTCAAAAATTATTCCGATCTTTGAGACAAAGCCGATGTACTGATTTTGAATGTGAAAAAGTTATGGCTTCTTAACCAGAACTACATTTTTTCTCATGTTGTGGTCAACAATAAAAATTGCTAATTGTCAAATCATTACACAAATATTATTTACACCAATTCCTGGCGTTTTACCTGGCTTTTCCAATTGACATGTAGCGGTGGCGAACTGAGTAATAAGGGGTTAATGCCACCTTTACATTGGCAGCTGGCATTAAGCCCGAAATTCTTAATGTCGGGCCAATATTAGACCCAGCTATTAAGAATTTCAAGTAAATAGTAAACAAGGCACAACACAGAGACAAAACATTCTATTAGAAATAAAATCACAAAAACATTTGGGGATTCCATTTTTATTAACCCTTCAGTCATACCCCTCCTTGATGGGGTGAAGACCCATTGTTTTAGGGTCTTCAACACTAAAGAATAGTAGCACGCAGATGCCCCAAAAAATGGCGCATTCATCGTAGTGCCAATTCCAGGCACTTTACCTGGCATCTCTAGCAGCTTTGGTGGCAATGATACACTGGGAAATAAAGGGTTAGTGCCAGTTTTGTACTGCCAGCTGGTATTAAGTCTGGGATTCTTAATGCCAAGCTAATATTATTCCCAACCATTAAAAATCTCAACTAAATAGTAAAGAAGACAAAATACACCTAGAAAAAACATATTATTAGAAATAAAAACACAAAGACCTTTCTAGTCTGCATGTTTATTAATCTCTTGACCCTCATATTCATCCTCGATCCTCTCTGAACACAGAATGACTGAAATACAGAATGGTAAGCCAGGAGTAGCCTAGCTCACCCGAGGACACTGTTGTCATAGTAAACACTAGTTAGTGGTTATGCTCTTTACCATGGCCTCTGATAAAGCAGAGCTGACAGTGCATGTGTCCAGCAGAGAGAAGACAATGCAGAGGATTGATGATGGGTACCTGGGTCAAGGAGTTAATAAAGATAGAGTCCAGAAATGGCTTTGTATTTTTATTTCTAATAAAATGATTATTCTATGTGTGTTGTGTCTTCTTTTGCATTGGCAGAATCTCATCGAGATCTGCACACATACGCAGCATGCTGAAAAGTTTTCCTCTGCATGTTTCCCACAGAGGAAAAACTCGCAGATATGCATTGCACTATAGTTTAAGGCTGGCTTCACACTTGCAGATGGATCTGCAGCGTTTTGCAGATGCATCTGCAAGTGTGAGCATGCTGACCGCGGCCCCTATGTTTATAATAGGGCGCACCGCGGTCTGAAAGGTCTCATTCACTCCTATATGTGTACTGTCAGCAGGCGTATGCCTGCTTACAGATCACACTCTCCCGCCCGCACTGTGGACGCGAGATGTAGCGTCCATGCTGCGGGCGGGAGTGTGTGATCTGTCAGCAGGCATACGCCTGCTGACAGTACACATATAGGAGTGAATGAGACCTTTCAGACCGCGGTGCGCCCTATTATAAACATAGGGGCCCGCGGTCAGCATGCTCACACTTGCAGATGCATCTGCAAAACGCTGCAGATCCATCTGCAAGTGTGAAGGCAGCCTTACATAATTGCAAGTGCAATTCAATGTTTTATCAGACTGAACTCACAGAGCATTTCTACAGATGTGAGTGCACCCTAACTGTGACTCTTACTATTAATGGTGTCCAGCAGCATCCCGTTGCTTAAGGTTGATTCTGGATCCTATTTTTTGCTGAGTCCAAAAAACTTTGCATGGAACGATTTTTGGACTAATAACAAAAAAGCATCCTAACGGATCCATAGCAGATTGGGCATCGTTATAATGGAAGTCTATACGTACTGGATCCGTCTTTACCGGATCATGCCAGATCTGGTAAAACCAAATCCGGTAAGCACACTGAGCATGCCCAGAATCTAGCAAAAACCCTTTCCCAGCAGCTGTGTCTTTAGGTACCCTGGTATCCAGGTCAGCTGTGTCCTGAGGTAACCTCACTCATGGCATCACTGGCACAGCCGCAGCTCTAGGGGCACTAATCATGTGCTCAGAGGTCATGCTGAAAGGATGCTTCATCTTCACTGCAACCTCTGATGCAGCAACGCTAAGATGCTTAAAGGGACATGGTTGTGGATTATCATCAGAGGGTATGTTTGGGGTAATTAAATGGGAAAATGAGGGTTGTCTGTGTGTTACATTTTAAGTACTTTTCTCTCAGTGTGTTTTTATTAAATATTTACTTACCGGATTGGTAATGGGTACCATAGACACCTAAGCATCACCAATATGGGCTTAATGGCAGCTGGCAATACACAGTGGCTGAGTATCAAATTGAGGGGGAATCTATGCTGCCTTTTTTAAAATTATTTATTTAAATAATTTAAAAACCCCACATTGAATGCTCAAATTTCATACTCAACCAATATAAAGCCCATAGCTTGGGGCTCCAGACACGTACAGATTATAAGAGTCCAGTCTCAGTGCATTAGCCAATCACAGGCAATGTCAGAGAGAGAGAGAGATTCTGTGATTGGCAGTTGCAATTCAGTGCATTAAATATTTGTGAAGTTTAATGAGCGCTCCAAGAAGCAAGCGGTGGGAGACTTGTAAGATCAATTGATCGATCGATCTATCTATCTATCTTGGAAAATCAGGGAGCTAAAAATCAGTACAATAAATGGACACAAGCACACAGATCTGGCAAAAAAAAGGAATTGTATCATTTGGTTCAGTCCATTAAAGATTAATTTTTTTTTAACGGATCTTTGCCTGATTACAAAAAAACACTGGTGTGAAATTAGCCTTAATTTACCAGCCAACTGCTTCCAATGCTCGTGCATTTCCAAAGAAATAAGAAGTAAGGTGACCAGATCAGCTGACATGATCTGGTCACGTGACGCGATTGTGATGGTGATCAGATCAGCTGATCATGCACATCACTGAACGACACCTGCAGAAGTGGGAGGGAACATGGGAAAGCAGACCGAGAGCAATCAAGTAGTGGGACAATGATTTGTGTGTGTCTGTCTGTGTGTGTAGGATAACATAGAACAGAAGCATTAATGCTTCTGTTCACCGAACATTCACCGAATAGTCCCAACTTTTCATCAAAACACTCGAGTTCATTGTGGCGAACAAACGTTGCCAAACTCGGTCGAGATTTGAGATTAGCGAACTTGAGCAAAGTTTGATCATCACTACTTAGTGGTCAGACCCCCTACTTTATGAGGAGAATAGATGAAGAGCCATAGAAATGGGATAGTGACTTCCATGGACTGAGCTGGTTTGTACAGAGACTCAGAGGACTCGGAGGACCAGGAAGAACAGGAACAACCCAGTGGGAACTACAACTATGTGTCTCTTTGAAAGAACTGTTGAGTAAACTAATGATGGTTAAAAGGAACTGGTGGTCTCTGTATCAGTCTGAATGTTTATCTGGTCCTGGCCAGCTGACGGCAATGGTAACACTTAGCCAATGCTGACGTATGGCCAACACAACACAAGTCAACGCACCAAGTCAGAACCATGATTTTCATGTAGCATGTCAATTCCTTGCCCATGACTACCTCCTCTCATAACTCTACACGTGACATACTCCATTATGGATAAATCTGCGCTGCTATGCCTTATACTCACTGATGAAGATTTTGTGTAATTACATTGGCCATTTTTTCTTGCAAATCGAATCGCAGATTGTTCAACTTCAAAGGAAACCATAGATTTTAGGAGATTTGACTCAAATTCATTCCTATATAGATCGATCCGCTCATTTTTAATATTATAGTGTAATTTAATTATTTAATACTAATGAAGAGCAAGTGATTATAATAAAGGTTAAAATATATTTCATAAGTGAAATTTGGAAGAAAACCTTTTAAAAACCTTCTAGGAGATGTCCCCACTAGGCTGTTTATAAACCTTTCATATAAAAGAAGGGGGTGGGGTTCAACTCAGCGTTACTGGGTAGAGAATATCGGTGTATAGTCAGTTGATCTCAGATAAAGTACTCCAGGCTGTCAGCAGTGCACAAACGTCTGTGATTTTATCTCGTACATTCAGATTACTTTCCTAACAACATATGGCCCCCTCACAACTCATCACTGATAGCAAAGGGCAGTCAATGTAAATTCAAAGGATAAGATCACTGCAGCTTTGTGCTGACAGCCTTGAGTGTCCTTTCCCTGAGGTAATCCGATTCACTGCTCAGCTGAGAACTCTGTGTAGGTCCCGCCCCCTCCAACCTTATATGGTTGTATGCCCATATTCAGTGTGCGTAGCTTGAAGATGACTCTCACTGAGAGTAAGAAAATACATGCATCAGAAACAGCCTAGTGGGGACATATTCTGGAATGTTTTTGAAAGAGTTTCCAACTGTTTTCACTTATGAAGTATATTTGAGAGTTTATTAAAATCACTTGCTCTACATTATTTTTAAATAAAAATGTAAATGGCGGTTATGCTTTAAGTATTATATAAACATCCTAGGGCTGGTCATAAAGAAGGTACAGAAGTCAGAGTTAATGAGGAGTGAGCATTAACATCCACAGGTGCTCGGTACTAAAAATGAGCAGTTGGATGTTTGTATGGCCATGTCACGAGTACTGAGTATAACGGAAGTCAATGGGATAAAATACTTGAGTTCCAGGTTGACTTCCAATATGCTTGGGTACTCGTTGTGCCTATCCTAATGTTCAATTGCTAGTTTCAAGTACTGAGCACCCAAGCATGGTAGTGGTCGCTCATCACTAGTCATAGCCACTCACCCTAGTGGACAGACTAGAGGGATAAACTTCAGGCACTTAGGGCAAAAGCACAGGGATGTCAGTTTAGCCCTGGCATTAGGGATGAGCGAGTACCGTAATATTCGGACTTTCTATACTCGCAACGAGTAGGTACCGGTACTCGTTGCGAGTATAGTGAGTCCGATTACTTTCAGGGTACCTTTACACACGGCTACATTTCTAGGGTGGCTACAGGTAACTTACTGGTTGCAGTGAAATCATGGAGACAAGGTTCTATCTTGTTGCTGTGTACAAATGGAATAATCTCTCCATGATTTCACTGCAACCAGTAAGTTACCTGTAGCCACCCTAGAAATGTAGCCGCGTGTAAAGGTACCCTCACAGTGTATCTATAGATACACTGGAAAAGTACCCTAAAAGTGAATAAAAGTTGTTAAAAATAATAAAATTACATACTCACCTGTCCGACGCCTGCACGCGTCCTAAGTGTACTGCCAGGACCTTACAATCTGGCCAATCAGTTGGCCACTAGCGATCACGTGGTTGTGACGTGTCACCATCTGATTGGCCAGATCACTACCGGCCATCTAATTGGCTGGAAATTACAGGTCCTTGTCCGGTGATCGCAGGTCTTCTGGGACGGTCCCGGTGCAGGCGTTGGACAGATGAGTATGTAATTTTATTATTTTTAACAACTTTTATTCACTTTTAGGGTATTTTTGCAGTGTATCTATAGATACACTGCGAAAGTGATCAGACTACTCGCTCTTCCTGAGTAATCATAAGATACTCGGAGAGTAACGAGTATCCGAATACCGCTACTATTTGGTGAGTTGCAAATAGTTGAGAGTATACTCGCTCATCCCTATCTGGCATGAATCACCTGGTGATATCAGACTATCACATGAAACATTTCCATTTATTGCAGTTAAACCTCCACCTGGTGGCACTGAAATACAATAAATGGAGAAAATTGCACATAACAGATGGTTGCGGTATATTCTCTGGAGCTTTATCAAATCATCCTATACTCAGTTGACTTCCTTCAATATTGTATTGTGTCAACTGTTCCTTTAGAAAATATCAATTACTACTTGTAATAAATAATAATTGACTAGAAAAGTAGATGAATGTCTCAAGTCAGAACCGTGTGACGTAGAGTCCTGTAATGAAGAGACATAGACACTTCTTGTTTCTCCACATGGTGTCTATACAGCATTGTCCTAAAATGTATATGGTTTTCTCCACGGAGTAATAATGGATTTTAGTTACTGATGAGCCAATAGTGAAATAATCGGGTTTGGATTATTCGATTGAATACTTTTTACTATTCGGCTATTCATCCCAAATACTATTCCTAATGAAAATCAAGGGGAAACACCCAATATTTTTCCAGATTTCCCTGAAAACTACCGTATATACTCGAGTATAAGCCGAGTTTTTCAGCACAAAATTGTGCTGAAAAGTACCCCCCTCGGCTTATACTCGAGTCAGTATACGGCTGAGTGTGGGGGGGGCGGTGTCCGGGGGCTGGAGCAGGCTCATTAGTGCAATGCAATATGCACTGCATCCCCTGTCCATGAGCGGCAGGGGGAGCGGTGCATATTACATTGCGCTCCCCCCCAGTGGTATATGCAGGCCCCCCCGCTCCCCCAGTGGTATATAAAGGCCCCCCACTCCCCCCCAGTGGTATATACAGGCCCCCACTCCCCCAGTGGTATATATAGGCTCCCCTGCTCCCCACTGTGGTATATATAGGCCCTCCGCTCCCCCCCAGAGGTATATAAAGACCCCTGCTCCCCCCCCAGTGGAATACAGGCCCCCGGTTGCTACCGCACACCTGTAAAAGAATAGCTTTCATACTTACCCTCCTCGCTGTCACTGCGGTCCTCCTCCTCGTCTTCCTGCTTGTTCCCGGCCGGCCGGCGCAGCTGCAATGACTTCATTGCTTCTGCACGGTCACATGACGCCTAGTAGAAGCAGGAAGAAGACGTGCGGTGACAGCGAGGAGGATAAGTATGAATGCTATTCTTTTACAGGTGTGCGGCAGCAACCGGGGGTCTGTATACCACTGGGGGTGCCTGTATACCACTAGAGGGGCCTGTATACCACTGGGGGGCCTGTATACCACTGGGGGGCCTGTATAACACTGGGGGCCTGTATACCACTGGGGGGCCTGTATACCACTGGGGGGCCTGTATACCACTGGGGGGCCTATATACCACTGGCGGGGCCTGTATATACAACTGGGGGGGCCTGTATATACAACTGGGAGAGCCTGTATATACCACTGGGAGAGCCTGTATATACCACTGGGGGTCCTGTATATATCACTGGGGGGGCCTGTATATATCACTGATGGGGGGCCTGTATATATCACTGGGGGCGCCTGCATATACCACTAATGGGGGCTGTATATATCACTGGGGGGCCTGTATATACCACTGAGGGGGCTGTAACCTCTGATGGGGAAGAACTGTATACCAGTGATGGAGGTCCTATATACCAGGAATGGGGATTATATACCAGTAATGGGGGGCCACTTATCATGATGAGAGGGGCTGTATACCATGATGAGAGTCTGCTTCATTTCCCCCCTAGGCTTATACTCGAGTCAATAAGTTTCCCTAGTTTTGGAGGGTAAAATTAGGGGCCTCTGCTTATACTCGGGTCAGCTTATACTCGAGTATATACGGTATTCGAGTTCCCCATTGACTTGCATTAGGCTCAGTACTCGGGACGAATATATTAATAGTAAAAAGTATTTGCTTAATATTATGTGAACCTGAATATTTCACTATTCGCTCATCACTAGTAATAAATTAATGGGAACTTGTCACCTACAAAAATGTTATCACCAATAGAAATGATAATTATATTCAGATAAATAGCATCCGCATAATGTAATACTGGTTCACTGGAAATAATGGGGGGAAAAGAAGATTTATTTAGTTGACAGTCTGCCCTGTTCACACATAGACTGTGGGGGGGAATTTGAGGGACATCATTCTGTACAAGATCTCCTTCTCTACTCCAGTCTTATCTTTTCTTCCAACAACCACATACAAGATTTCTCCCGTGCTTCCCCCCTACTGTTGAACTCTCTGCCCCAGCACCTCAGATTCTCGCCCACCGTGGACATTTTCTAAAGGAATCTGAAGAACCACCTTTTCCAACAAGCCTACAACCTGCAATGATCCTCAGTCTACTGAACCGCCGGACAGCCAGCTGTACCCTCTCCTACTGTATCCTCACCCATCCCTTGAAGACTGTGAGCCCTTGCGGGCAGGGTCCTCTCTCCTCACCTACTGTATCCTCACCCATCCCTTGTAGACTGTGAGCCCTCGCAGGCAGGGTCCTCTCTCCTCACCTACTGTATCTTCACCCATCCCTTGTAGACTGTGAGCCCTCGTGGGTAGGGTCCTCTCTCCTCCTCTACTGTATCCTCACCCATCCCTAGTAGACTGTGAGCCCTCGCAGGCAGGGCCCTCTCTCCTCACCTACTGTATCCTCATCCATCCCTTGTATACTGTGAGCCCTCATGGGCAGGGTCCTCTCTCCTCACCTACTGTATCTTCACCCATCCCTTATAGACTGTGAGCCCTTGCGGGCAGGGTCCTCTCTCCTCACCTACTGTATCCTCACCCATCCCTTGTAGACTGTGAGCCCTCGTGGGCAAGGTCCTCTCTCCTCACCTACTGTATCTTCACCCATCCCTTGTAGACTGTGAGCCATCGTGGATAGGGTCCTCTCTCCTCCTCTACTGTATCCTCACCCATCCCTAGTAGACTGTGAGCCCTCACAGGCAAGGTCCTCTCTCCTCACCTACTGTATCCTCACCCATCCCTTGTAGACTGTGAGCCCTCGCAGGCAGGGTCCTTTCTCCTCACCTACTGTATCCTCACCCATCCCTTGTAGACTGTGAGCCCTCGTGGGTAGGATCCTCTCTCCTCCTCTACTGTATCCTCACCTATCCCTAGTAGACTGTGAGCCCTCGCAGGCAGGGACCTCTCTCCTCACCTACTGTATCTCACCCATCCCTTGTAGACTGTGAGCCCTCATGGGCAGGGTCTCTCTCCTTCTGTACTTGTGTGTGCCTTGTATTGCTCATGTTTATTGTAATTGTCTATGTATGCCCATTTTCATATGTAAAGCACCATCGGATAAATGACACTATGATAATGAAAAATAATGTGGATGACTATGGGTGCACATTATATTATATGGAGGACTATGGGGTGCATTATATTTTAGGAAGGACCATGGGGGTGCATTATACAACATGGAGGACTATGGGAGGGTGCATTATACCATATGGAGGACTATTCGAATGAAATATACTATATGAAAGACTATGTGGGTTGCATTATTCTATATGGAGGACTATGGGAGTGCATTATTCTACATGGAGGACTATGGGGGTGCATTATAATATATGGAGAGCTATGGGGGTGCATGCTATCATATGGAGCACTATGTGGGGCCATTGTAATATCTGTGTTGGAGTGTTTATTTTTCATGGAGTGCTAGTGGTGGCCATTTTACTGTACTTTTAAAACACATATAAACTCACTCTAATAAATCTGAGGAGACTTATGGCCCCTTTACACGCAGCTACAGGTAACAGGTGACCCTGTGGGGGTGGGTCTGTGTGGTGTGTGTGTCTGTGTTGTGTGTGTCTCTTTGTGGTGTGTGTGTGCGTCCCTGTGGGGTGAGTGCATGTGTCACTATAGGGGTGTGTGTGTGTCCCTTAGCGACTATATTCTTGCTGTTACTGTTTGTGTGCGTGTGGTGTGTATACATGTCCCCGTGCGTGGTGAATATCCCATGTTGGGGCCCCACCTTAGTGACTATATGCTGGTATGTGCTGTTAGTCTTTGGCGCTGTCATTAAGCCCCTCTCATTCACAACTGTCAACTGGCAACTGTCACTTTTTCCCCAATATGTAGATAGGGCAAAATTGTTTGGTGAATTGGAATGCGCGGGGTTAAAATTTCACCTCGCAACAAAGCCTATGACGCTCCCGGGGTCCAGATGTGTGACGGTGCAAAATTTTGTCTCTATAGCTGACAGCTGTCGATTTTCCTCCAACATTTTTCCATTCACTTTTTCACCATTATGTAAATAGGGGCAAAATTATTTGGTGAACTGGAACGCGCAGGATTAAAATTTCGCCACACAACATAGCCTGTGACGCTACCGGGGTCCAGACGTGTGACTCTGCAAAATTTTGTCTCTATAGCTGACAGCTGTCGATTTTCCTCTAACATTTTTCCATTCACTTTTTCCCCATTATGTAGATAGGGGCAAAATTGTTTGGTGAACTGGAACGCGCAGGGTTAAAATTTCGCCACACAACATAGCCTGTGACGATGCCGGGGTCCAGACGTGTGACTGTGCAAAAGTTTGTGGCTGTGGTTGCGACGGTGTAGATGCCAATCCCGGATATACACACACACATACACACATACATACACACATTCAGCTTTATATATTAGATTTAAGCATACAGTTTATTTTCTGGTGATACATTTTATGCAAAAAATATATGTATTAGACAATTTAATACATGTTTATTACCACTAGTACAAATAGTAATAAAAATAATAATAATAACATATTAACAATTCGAACATCTCTTAAAATTATTTCTTTAAAATAGAACTTCTTACAAAATATTTTCTAGAGTTCATCTCAGGTCTAAACAATAAAATAAAACATTTAGGAAAGAACATACACATGATCAAAGCCCAACTGGAGGCCAAAATGGCAAATATCTCCATAGCCACTATATATTTTCCCACAGCACTGAGGGAGGCCGGGATATACGATATCCACACACTGAGGAAGGCCAACATACTGAATGTAATATATTGAGCTTCATTGAAGCTGTCGGGAAGTCTCGAGCCAGGAAGGCGACAATGAAACTAATGGTGGCCCAGAAGGAAGAGATAACCCAACATGGTCCAGAAGGCAATGGGTGATCCCTCATTACATTCTACAAAAATGACTGCAGATTTAGACTGTGTGGTATATTGAGGGAATGGAGGAGTTAGAAAAAGCCAGATGAGACACAAAGTGAGTTGCAAAAGGGAGCCATTAACAATGACCACGTAAGACACCTTGGGATTGATCCATTTTTGTAAATATGGCTTAGTGGCCATAAAAGCAAAGATCACAACGATGGTTTTGGCCAAAACACAAGAGATGCAAAGAGCAAAAGTCATTCCAAATGCCACCTGTCGGAGAAGACACGTCTCAACCGTAGGATAGCCAAGGAACATGAGAGGACAAAGAAAGCACAAGGATAAAGAGATCAAGAGAAGACAACTTATACAGTAATTGTTGGCTTTACTAGAGGTGTATTTTTGTGTCGTATAAATATCTTCAAAATTGTAACGGGGATTAGGAAAGAGCTAAGACTGATGACCGTAAGTGTTGTTCCCAAGGAGTCTTCGTAGGAAAGATATTCTATGATTTTTGGAAGCATTGTGATTTTTCGGTATTTGGCCACTCGTCCCATGGACACTCCAAGCAAGTAACAGAATCTAGTAAAAAATGTATAATACACCATGACTTTCAAAGGGAGTTATAACTAAAAATAATAAAGACAGAGGAAAAAAATACAAAACTGAAGGCTATGTCTCCTTTTTTCGACTGCTCTGTGTTTAACCACTAACTAGACATTAGCAAATTAATTTAACTGAAACGAATTTGTGATGAATTTTTACACCTTTGTTGAACTTGGAGATTTTAGCAATTTGCGATTTGGTTCACACAAATAGTCAACAACAGCTACTGCCATCTTTCATGCCGCAGAGGATGGCATCAACCATAGAAGGCTCACATGACCTCGGGCATCGACAGAAAAGCTTCCCCAGATTGTGATTTTCACTTATCACATCACATGGTATAGTACAGTCAATCAGAAGAGACTACCGTGTTTCTCCAAAATAGGCCGCCCCCTGAAAGTAAGGCATGCTTGGGGGGGTCAATATTAAGAAAAACGGCACTCACCAGTCAGGCGGTACGGATCTTTATTGCGGAACATACAAAGTGCAGGAGGGGGCGCCGAGGTGACAACGGTCGTTCGTAGAAGGCCTTTCCCGAACGGACCCGTGCACTCGGCCCTGCTTTTATGCCGCAATGATCCCAGTGTAGCCCGCTGACCTGGTGAGTGCCGATCTTTCTACAATTGATGACGAATTGTTACTTATGGCACATCCCCAGTGCTTCCCGTCCATGCAATCACTGCGAGAAGATACTGGTCGTATGGTGCCCTGTCGTTGGATTTATGCTTGGGGGGTTTCCCTACCTCCTAATATAAGGTACCCCCCGGTTATATGGCGTACCTCCGGTGGCCCCCGCTCTCCGGTGTTCGCGATCTCCCCGCTCTCCAGTGGCCACCCTGCTCTCCGGATTCCCACTGTAGCTGCCGATCTCCGCCCAGGTCAGGAGCCCTGCACCAATTACAGCGCAGGAACCGTGAGCCAATCACAGCCAGGAACCGCTAGCCAATCCGCGGCCAGCTGGCGTCGTGCATGGCCTTTGATTGGCTCGAGGTTCCTGGGCTGTGATTGGCTCACGGTTCCTGCCTGTAATGTGCAGGGCTCCTGACCTGGGCGGAGATCGGCAGCTACAGTGGGAATCTGGAGAGCGGAGGCCACCGGGAGCAGGAGAGCGGGGCCACCGAGAGCGGGGACACTGGACCGGTAAAATCGGTTTGTGTGTATGGTATATGGGTGTGTGTGGTGTGTGTATGGGTGTGTGGTGTGTATGGGTGTGTGTGTTGTGTGTGTATGGAGGCTGCAGAGGGATGTACGTTATATAAGAACCCCCCCCCCCCCCGAAAATAAAACATGGTCCATCTTTGGGACCAAAAAAAAATATAAGACGGTGTCTTATTTTCGGGGAAGCACAGTATTATAGCCTGTATAAAAGCAGAACCTGGGAGTGCAGCTGCCATTTTGCAGTGAATCTGGATAGTGACATCTTACAGCTTTAGCAATAGAAATAGGAATAGATAGTAAAAAAAATCAGTGAACAAATTCTACAAGTAGTGTGTGTGACAGCACAGATATTAAGAACATTTCAGAGCTAAGTTATGTTACTAAAATGGTGTACCATGTGGAGAATGCATCAAGCTTTATATTGGCGTAGGTGGACGGGACTAGCATAAAGTCTCAAAATTCGAAACATTTTTTTAGCAACGTCAAATATTGATATGCCAGGTGACATCTACTTCTCCACCCGTATCTGATAAAAGCCACTTAGACCTAACATCACACAGCTTATTATGTACTAATTATCACACTGGGGTTTGCGGACACCCAGCATGCGGTGCAAAACAAGGAGACAACAGGAATGGTAAAAAAAAAGGCACTGGTGATATGGAAAGGGGTCACCTCCTGAAGGTAATCTGGGTCTGTGCTCTACGCTCTCTAATGTCCCTATATAGGTCCTTCCCCCTTTTGCCATCATGTGCCTAGTCCCTTGCTTGCGATATATGGAACTAAAAGGAAAGAGAGCGCAATAGGCTTTTATCTCAGTGAGATTAGCGAGGAATAATTGATCACTGCTCGCCTGGACATGTTGTGTAGCACATAACCAGCATGCAAGTAAAATGGCTGCTGAGGGGTCCACACATCAACAGAAACCATGGCAGAAAATGGAGGATATAGGACTGTGTAATCGGACCCACGCTGCTGTAAAGAGGAGACAGCCAAGAAGATGTTGATAGTAATAACTTTATTACATCCAACACGTTTCGGAGTCAGACCCGACTCCTTCCTCAGGGAGCACACAAGGTAGGTATTGTGTGTGCCCTGAGGAAGGAGACGGGTCCAACTCCGAAACGCTTGGATGTAATAAAAGGCCACTTAATATCAACATCTTCTTGGCTGTCTCCTCTTTATAGCAGCGTCTCCTCTATACAGCAGCGCGGGTTCGTTTATACAGTCCTCTATCCTCCATTTTCTGCCACATAGTCCTTTCTGCTTTTTCTCAACTAATCCTGGCAAGTGTGGAGGCCGGCGTGACCACTAGTCTGACCACTGCAATAATAAAACACAATGTATAGGAGACAGACATAGGTAAAAAAGAATCCATAAGTAAAATATTGCAAAGTCTTCCAGTGCACCAAAACACCACAGCTGCATTTGTCAAGACTTCTCTGCTTCTTCTAGAGAAAAGCTCCTTCCAAAGTGGTCAGCATAAAAATCTACAACCCGCATCAGATGGTAAAACACATGACTATAGCCAAGGGGAACAGTCACAAAAGAGCTGCATCCGAGATTAATGGCGGGTTTACACGTTGCGATATCGGAGTCCAATTTCAATGAAAAGTCACGTGGTTCGATCGTTGGAGCCGATATCGTTCCTGCGTTGTATGGTGTGAACGTCCAATACGATGCAGGAACGATGTCAATGCGATATCGGGGATTGAATGAGCGTGCTATTCAATGCTCCGATATTGAATGGAGATTGGAGCCGGATCGTGCTGTGTGACAGCCCAACTACGATGTGAAGTTCTACGTCACTCATTCACTCCCATGTTAAATGGTCGTTCCTGGGCTGGGGGCGTAGACATCGCACGGACATTGGATTCAGAAATCGCAACGTGTAAACCTCCGATGCGATGCGGGAGAAACGTGCACTAAATGCGCTCCCGCGCCATTGAGTTGCAATGTCACAACGATATTGAAACGTGTAAACCCACCTTAGGGCTAAGATTAGTATATCTTCATATGGATTTTAGCTGTGCATGTTTCATCTATAGAAGTCTGTGATTGCTTTAATTCTTAATCCAATAAAACACCAATAATTTTATTGGACGCCATAGTATAATTATAAGAGATGAGTTAACTTTCTGCCAACAATTCGATAATTTCAGATTTGGTACGAACATTTCAGATTCGGTTTGTGATTGGAAACACAAGCAATTTACCAAGAAATATTGAGGAATGCGGCTTTGGTCAGGAAAATGTTTGACATTTTAAATTGGCCCTTAAAACTTTCCCTGAATCTTCCTGGACAAAATGCTCACCAGAAGACTAGGAACAACACCTAACCTTATGATTTCGAGTGTTTCCAGCCATCAGGACTACCACTTTCTTTCAACCTGTAGAATTGCATGGACCTTGAAAATATTTTTTTTGGCCTCCTTGTGTTTGGACACCTGCAGGGTGTGAATTTTTGGAACAGAACCAGATGTAGCTGCAGGTGTAAAGTCCAGGAACCTTACAATGTCCTTTAAACATCTGTTTAAGAGAGTTTTGTATTTTTTTAATATATGTTTTTAATATTTTACCATATATTTATTTATTATTATTATTATTTTTTTTAACTTTTTTTTTTATTAGAGAGCTAACCTTTATTATTGCAGAGGGTCAGCAGCTTGCAAGACCATCTCTTCTACACTAATCTGCTAGTAATTCAGATAAAAATAGCACATGTCAATTATATGCTTAACATACACTAGACACTACACACCCTCCTGTAGAACAGGGCTGGCCAACTACAGTCCTCAAGGGCTGCAAACAGTGCATGTTTTTAGGATTTACTTTGCATCGCAGAAGGTGCTGGAATCATTACTACCTATGCAATGCTAAAGAATCCCTAAAACATGAACTGTTTGCAATGCTTGAAGATTGGAGTTGCATACCCCTGGCCTTGAAGTCTCTGTGGAGGTGGCAAGGGGGCAAGATAAATCCTTGAACCACTTCACCACAACTGGGGCTCTTCCTGGAGCCTCTTAGACCCACTGTGCCCACTGTGCATTGTTTGGTGCTATTTTATAGTCAGATTTTGAGAATCTGCATCCAAATCTACAGATTTTTATGCAGATTCTCCAAAAACAGCAAGGGTCCACGGTAAAATGTTGTGAGCTGTGTTCGGCAGCTCATGTGACCCTTTAAAGGTGTTTTCTAGGCCCTTGATTTTGCCTTCTATTGATTTTAATAAGGTTCGGAAGTTCGGCACACTGTATGCTGAACTATTCAGAGAACATATGCCCACTCGGCTAACAGAACTTAAAAAGGTTTACTTATCTCTATTAATGATATTCTTGCTTTATATTGTTATATCTCCATAATGACTGTACTTTGGACCATATGACATCACATTAATTGCCTATGGCTCCACAGTAGAGGGTCATACTGTAGGTTTGGGACCTTAACCACTGCCAAATCAAAAGATAACATTTTTACTATAGCCTGCATCATCCAAATTGTTGAATTTCCATAATTCACCTGTTTGATTAGCAATCTCTCCGGGAGCACAGGGGACACATTCATAGCAGCAGACGGGTTGTCCTCTTTTGGCTGCTTTCCTGAAACCAGGTGGACAACTGTCACTGCAGTGTGAGACCTAAGAGACAGGAAAGCTTTATGTTACCTTCTCTCCTGATCTTTCTATGCACTGTTCTACAGTCAAGAAGCTTTATTGCAAAACAAATCCTCTAAAGGCCACTTTACACACACAGATATCTGTGTCCAACTTCTGAACAGATCTCTGGTTGCAGTGAAATCATGGACACATTGTTCCATTTGTACACAGCCACAAAATGGAACAATGTGTCCATGATTTCACTGCAACCAGAGATCTGTTCAGAAGTTGGACACAGTGTAAAGTGGCCTTTAGGGTACCGTCACACCAGGACACCTTGCCGGCGATTTCATAGCCGACGCAGGGGCGTGGCCTATCGCCGGCGACAGCGCCAGTACGTCGCCCCATGTAAAAGGGTGATAACGACGCAAAAAAATCACCTTAGAATGATCGCCTGGTTTCCCTGCACTGCGAGCACTCTGGGGCGATGTGTAGTCATTGTCCCATGTAACATGGCGATCACCGATGTTACAGGCGATGGGAGCATAGGCTCCTTGTTACAGGATCGCCGCTGGAATTTGTAGACACCCCAGCGGCGATGCCGCCTGTAACATTGCCGGGGGTCGCCGGAGGTATCGCCGTGTGTAAACACGCGACGGCGATGCTGGGGGGGTGCCAAAAACGTGCGCGCTACCATGCGTCACCAGCGATATCTCCGGCGAGGTGTCCTGGTGTGATGGTACCGTAAGACTCTCAAAAGTATTGCTTTAGGGCTAATCCAAAGCTGTTTCAGAAAAAGTCCCTTGAAAATTATATTTATTAACGTAGAATTAAAGATACCCTAGCCATGGGTAAATCTTATGCACATATCTACTCACACATGGGTACAGGGATAAATAAAGCCTAAACCACTGAAGTCGCAACCAAACGCTACTGGTACCTATACAGACTAGAATGTTCCTAGCCACACAACATTAAACTGCAGCTCAGACCTGGCTCCCTAAAAGGCTATAGAGCTGTATCGCATTCCTCCTGAAGAATCAGAGGCAGGTTACTACACACAACCAACCAACATAAAGAAAGTGTGCAGGCGTAGACAAAAAACAAAAGTCAGAAAACATAAAGCACATGCACAAGGGGAAAAAGGAGAATAATAAATGCAAGAAGAGGACACCTACTACCAACATAATAGAAAACAGAAGATAGGTGTATGGAAGGAATGTGAAAAATATGCAGAACAAGTACAACATTGAATTCTGACTAAAATGCAAAATCTCTTAGTTGCAGAGCTGGAACTCCTTAGCAGATATCAACCTAGAAATGTTGCCAGCAAAGAAGGTTGGTGCAAGGTGGGTACAAATAGGACTAAGCTGTGACTTAGCAGGGAGGGAAATCAGCCATGGAGCAAAAGGGCACAGGATCATGTCCCAAGAATGAGAGCAACCAATACAAAATAATTTACAGCAGTCACAGTATTCTAGAATCTTGAGATCTGAATAAGGGAAGATAGTTACCCTTTATACATGGCTTATGACCTACCTTGACCCTAACCTGTATAAATGATGCATTTCTCAACAATGACTTACCCTCTATTACCTATTAATATTATGGGATCTAGTGTTACACAATCCTATCCCCAGTAAAGGAAGTAACAGTAACATGGTCCTAATACAATCATGTCAACATGCGCAGCACACGCATCTATCTTTGGATTTAACAACAATCGTAATACTGTACTAACCATGGACCTTCTGATGAACCCAGTATTGGAGGGATAAACGTAGAGGCGGAGCATTGCATGCAGATAAGTACTGAAGACACACTGAGGACTGGTTATATGGCTTCATGCTTTATGTGACTGATATTTAGGAATTCTTTACACATATTCATCTCCTTGGAATGTTTTAACATATTTTGTCACAAATATTCTTTTAATGTTCAAGGAAGCCTGTCAGCAGGTTCTTGCTATGTAATATGAGAGCAGCATGATATAGAGGCTGAGAGCCTGTTTCCACTGATGTGTCCCTTAATATGCTGTGTTTTTTATTTTAGTAAAATTAGTGTTCTATCACCAGGATAATATCTCTATAGGACTAGGTTTCCTGTGCCTCCTGGCCCAATCACACCACCACTGATTAGCAGCTTAACTGATTTACAGGGTACATAGAAAGCTAAAAACAAAAAGGGAAGATTTAAGCCTGGTCAACATAGGGGCTTAAAATATACAGGGGTTCGGGTACCGTTCTGAAAAAACATATGTAATCCAGAGGAATCTAAAAGAGTAGTTACAGCTCCACTTTACTCAAGGGTAAAGATTGCAATGCGTTTCAAAAGCACTCTGGGTTTTTTTTAGCAAAGAATGCTGCGGGGTTGTACCTCAGCTCAGCATTCTGAGCACTGCTAGCAGAGAAGAGTGTTATACCATCACAATTTCTTCACCGAGAAAACTGCATGACACACACTGGAATTAGTGTCTCTGCCCCTACATGATGCAGCTCTCACATTCCACATACATTGGGTCTTTGTCCAAATACTGATGTTTTCTTTTTTATCTTAGTTTCTTCTTTGGTTTGCGGTTAGTCCGGTGTTTTCATTTGCTTATTCTGTATCTGTCTTATCCTCTGTCTTATCTCATCCCGATTGTGGCTATTTCTACCCTCCTTTCACCAACCTTCTTTGCTGGCTATATTTCTATGTGGATTTCTGCTAATGAGTTCCAGCTCTGCAGCTTAGGGATTTAGTATATTAGGCAGAGACCAATGTTACGTTTCCAATGTGTATTTCACATTTGCTTTCCTTTCATCTATCTTCTGTTCCTTGTTAGGTTTGTAGGTATTTACCCTTGATGGCATTTATTATTTCTCCTTTGTCCACTTGTGCACTTACTTAATGTTTGTTCAACTTTAGTTTTTGTCTACCCCTGCACACTTTCCTTATCTTGGCTAGTTGTGTGTAGCCATCTTTCTTCTTGTTGGTCAAGAAGAGCGAGTAACAACTCGATGGCCTTTTATGGAGCCAGGTCCAAGCTGCGGTTTCTAGTTGTGAGGCAAGAACATTCTTGTCTGTATGGGAACCAATAGGGTGTGGCTGCGCTTCAGATTTATAGATTTTAATTCTGCTTTTACCCATGTTTGAGTTGATATGTGCATAACACCCTAGCAAATACCTGCTGACAGATTCTCTTCAAAGTGGCTACTTTTATTCCAAAAACAACTTTCCTGCAAAATGGGCTTAACCTACGATGCCTGTTTTGTTCTTTGCATTATCATTTCAGCCTTGTAATACCTGATGATCTTCTACAGCCCACAGGATGGAACTTGTGTTAACGGTGAACATTTCTCCGGAGGAAGACACCGTGTCATAGCTGCCAACCTTAACCTGATGTAGGACTCCTTCTGCAGACAACTGCCAGTTCACAATATCATATACTGCAGGTGGATCTCCATTTTCATCAAAATACAGTTCTCGGCCGGTGTCGAGTCTAAATTTTACCCTCTTCATATAGTGTAAGAGCTTAAAGAGAAGAGAATCGAAGACAAGCAATTACTGCCTGTGATTATTACAGAGCAGTACATCCTGCTGAAATAAAAGTGTGTTCTAATCATTGATGGAAAGGCTCAAGTCAGTGGTGATCTTCCAATCACTTGTGAATTGGGGTGGAGGGTATCCAAAACATATTTTTCCACAACAATCAGATTATCTCAACCAGTGATTTTCTTTTATGTACTTTTATTTTTTCTTGGGTTCCAAATGTATCTTTCTATACCTGGCCACACTGTAAGGGAGTGGGAACAGCAAAGCCACTTTACTATATCTGACAATGTCCGCTAGTCAAAGGAATCATTCGGAACTCAATAAAAACAAAGCTGATTGCTCTATAGAAGAGATTTGGAGAGACGCCAGGTAAGCGGTTGTTGTGGCATAGGTATTAAGTAAAAAAGTCTGGGACATCAGAAAAGGGAAGGAATTTGCACCAAGATTTAGGAGGAAGCAGATGGGTGAGCGGTGGATTTGTCGTTGAGAAGTGAATTGAGACTACAGTCGCCATTGCAAGAGAAGTAACCTGTAATTTATCTCCTCGAAATATGAAGTTGTGGTAGACCCCAGAAGGAAATCCGAAGGCCGAATACTAAACAACGACTTCCAGAAAGAATCTGCAAATAATAGACAGGTATGCAGCACCCTATCGCTTGGACCAAGGGTATATGTTCTTACCCCCAAGGCAGCACACATCCTTCCCACTGAGTCATTATAGAGTTCGGTAATAGAATTCAGTGTAGAACAGCGCTCCACACTACCGGTACATTCCAAAATCTGAAGTTCTTTATTCCACCATGTTACAGTGCAACATTTCAATACACCATTTGGACTTTGTCAAGCAGCTTGACATAGGTCCAAAATGGTGGACCAAAATGTTGCACTGTAACATGGTGGAATAAAGAAGTTCAATTTTTGGAACATACCGGTAGTGTGGAGCGCTGTTCTACATTGAATTCTATTCCAGAAAGAATCTGAAGACTTAAGACGGAATCTGCTTGAAACGAGCTGTTGCTGTTGAGTTTTCTCACAGTCAATGGAGTGCCAGCAAGGGGATGACTTAGGATCTAAAACTTCCATATATGCACTTTATTTATGACTAAAAATGGGAGATGTAAAACATACAGTATATGCGCCTTATCAAATAGTTGATATGCCCTCTATCTATAGCTAATAGTAGATGGCATTATGGATTGCTACCTACCTGGAATCGGACTGGGTCTTTTTGTAGGTGGTGTCTGTTATCGTAAAGGTCCAACTATGAACTTAATTAAGGCCAGAAGACAAATTGGGCACGCTATTACGGCAATGAGAATAAGGGTAGGGAGAGATACATTAGGGATTTAAGAGGGCAAAATTCAGTGTATCTAGGGGTAACTTATTTGTCTTATTCGTCTTGTGCCAACTTTTTTTTTAATTAATGACTTTACATTATAGATTAGTTGACTTCTGTCGGAGGTCTTCTCAATCACATCATGGGAGAGGGCGATGGACAGTTAATAACAGTAAACAGTGCCCCTACTGTTGATAGAGGTCTGTGCCATCTGTTTCGCAAAGCCAAAATATTTTGGGTTTGATGCAAGCTCAGCTCCTGTTCTGGCATCATGCAAAGGAAGGAGGAGTTAGTGGCGGGGTGGGGGAGGATGGAGCGGCACTGGCAGGGGGAGGACCAAGGATGAAACAGTATGTCCAGTGTTAGAAAGGGGCTAATAGTGATTACCTATTTTCAGGATAGATAATATTAAGTAATATTAATTTTGTGTGATCCAACACTCAGTACCCCCCACGATCAGCTGTTAGTTATGATATTTGCCGAATGTACAGTACATATTGAATGAAAGTGTACTACACTGCTCTATGTAACATGTAGTGGCTATTGCTGAGAATGGAATATCATCATGTATCATCTTGAATATCAATGTCTACATGTTGGAGAGGTGACTGCAAGCCCCTATCAGCATTTCAACTAAATTGTATGGAACTAATGAAAGAAGCTGAGCCACTGACTCTTTCGGAGTTCATCTATCACTTATTTCTGGATAGGATTACATAAAAACCAACCGTGAGCTTTTGATAAACCTGTAGAAAATATATAGACATCACTTCCAAAAATTGCTTTCAGTTCAAAGTCTGGGAGCTTGTGGAAGGTGAGTTTTCTAGCCTCTTTCACCAGATGTTGGTGCTGGGTGTTGGCCATTGTTGATGCGGTTTTGTACTAGTGGGAGGTTTAATCTGAAGTCATTTGGACTCCTCCCTGCATGGGTGATGTGGGACACCAGATGGCCGCCCTACTAGTTCACTATCAGTGTGGCTGTGGTTGGCAGATTGTGCTCCACCTTTAAGGTTTTTAAATGATAAGGACCCACTGAGAGGTTCGCCGTGACGTGGCAGTGAGATTTGTATAGTGTCATCTGAGAAATAAACTAAGAACCTCATGTTCTAGTGCAGGGGTGGGGAACTCCAGGTCTCAAGGGCTGCCAACAGTATAGGGTTTCAGGATTTTCTTAGTATTGTACACGTGATAATATAATCACCTGCCCTGGTGATGGTTACAACCCCTGTACAATACTAAGGTGATCCTGAAAACATGTGCTTAGATCTGGAGTTGCCCATCCCTGTTCCAGTGACATGGATATATAATAATTTTATTTTATTATCTATTATATAAAACCCGAAGGCCACTTCCGCCCAAAATCCGCTTCCGCTTCCGTGATGGCCTCCCTCCTGTGTCAAACACCGGAACCGGAAGCACCAGACCCACAGAGCCCCAGCCACCGGCCCTGCACAGAGCCCCGTCTGCGCCCACCCACATCCGGCCCACAGCCCTGCTGCCCCATCACCCCCCTGCCTGTCACCATAGCCATCCTCCACTGCCCGCGCTCCCCGCCTGTCACAACACTTCCCCCCGCTGCCCCATCACCCCCCTGCCTGTCACCATAGCCATCCTCCACTGCCCGCGCTCCCCGCCTGTCACAACACTTCCCCCCGCTGCCCCATCACCCCCTGCCTGTTACCATAGCCGCCCTCCACTCTCCGGTCACCCCCCACTCTCCTGTCACCCCCCCACTCTCCTGTCACCCCCCCACTCTCCTGTCACCCCCCCACTCTCCGGTCACCCCCCCCCGCCTCTTACCACAGCTCCCTCCAGCCAGCCACGATCTCTATTCATGGGGCTTGAGGACCTCTGATGACGTCACGATGATGGGTGGAGTCACATATCACATGACCGTGACGTCATCAAAGGTCCTGTCCCGATCTCACCTACTCTGCCTATTCATCCCCCTGCGCTGCACACTGACCCACGATCTCCTCACCCCCGCTCTGCCCACCCACACCCCACACCTCGACCCACTGACCCCCACTCTGACCACCCACCCCCACACTGACCCCCACTCTGCCCCTGACGCCCACTCTGACCACCCACCCCCACACTGACCACTGACCCCCACTCTGCCCTGACGCCCACTCTGACCACCCACCCCCACACTGACCACTGACCCCCACTCTGCCCCTGACCCCCACTCTGACCACCCACCCCCACACTGACCACTGACCCCCACTCTGCCCCTGACCCCCACTCTGACCACTCACCCCCTCTCTGCCCCCCTCACCCCCACTCTGCCCCTGCTCTGCCCACTGACCCCCACTCTGACCACTGGCCCCCACTCTGCCCACTCACCCCCAAACTCTGCCCACTCACCCCCTACTCTTCCCCCTGACCCCCTCTCTGCCCCCTCACCCCCACTCTGCCCACTGACCCCCACTCTGCCCCTGCTCTGCCCACTGACCCCCACTCTGACCACTGGCCCCCACTCTGCCCACTCACCCCCAAACTCTGCCCACTCACCCCCCTACTCTTCCCCCTGAACCCCTCTCTGCCCCTGACCCCCACTCTGACCACTCACCCCCAACTCTGCCCCCTCACCCTCTCTCTGCCCCCCTCACCCCCACTCTGCCCCTGCTCTGCCCACTGACCCCCACTCTGACCACTGGCCCCCACTCTGCCCACTCACCCCCAAACTCTGCCCACTCACCCCCCTACTCTTCCCCCTGACCCCCTCTCTGCCCCCTCACCCCCACTCTGCCCCCTCACCCCCACTCTGCCCACTGACCCCACTCTGCCCCTGACCCTGCTCTGCCCACTGACCCCCACTCTGACCACTGACCCCCACTCTGACCACTGACCCCAACTCTGCCCACTCACCCCCCTGCTCTGCCCACTCACCCCCTGCTCTGCCCACTCACCCCCACTCTGCCCCTGACCCTGCCCACTCACCCCCACTCTGCACACTGACCCCCACTCTGCCACTGCTCTGCCCACTGACCCCCACTCTGACCACTGGCCCCCACTCTGCCCACTCACCCCCAAACTCTGCCCACTCACCCCCCTACTCTTCCCCCTGAACCCCTCTCTGCCCCCCTCACCCCCACTCTGCACACTGACCCCCACTCTGCCCCTGCTCTGCCCACTGACCCCCACTCTGACCACTCGCCCCCACTCTGCCCACTCACCCCCAAACTCTGCCCACTCACCCCCCTACTCTTCCCCCTGAACCCCTCTCTGCCCCCTCACCCCCACTCTGCACACTGACCCTCTCTCTGCCCCTGACCCTGCTCTGCCCACTCACCCCCACTCTGACCACTGACCCTCACTCTGCCCACTCACCCCCAAACTCTGCCCACTCACCCCCTACTCTTCCCCCTGACCCCCTCTTTGCCCCCTCACCCCCACTCTGCACACTGACCCCCACTCTGCCCCTGACCCTGCTCTGCCCACCCACCCCCACTCTGACCATTGACCCCCACTCTGACCCTGCCCACTCACCCCCACTCTGACCACTGACCCCAACTCTGCCCACTCACCCCCCAACTCTGCCCACTCACCCCCCAACTCTGCCCACTCACCCCCCAACTCTGCCCACTCACCCCCTCTGCCCCCCTCACCCCCACTCTGCCCCTGCTCTGCCCACTGACCCCCACTCTGACCACTCACCCCCACTCTGACCACTCACCCCCAAACTCTGCCCACTCACCCCCTCTCTGCCCCCTCACCCACATTCTGCCCACTCACCCCCCTCTCTGCTCACTCACCCCCTCTCTGTCCACTCACCCACCATTATGCCCACTGACCATGCTCTGCCCACTCACCCTGCTCACCCCATTGACCCCTCACACTGGCCACTCATCCTGCTCTGCCTACTCACCCCCCACTGACCCCTCACACTGACCCTGCTCTGCCCACTGACCCCTCACTGACCCTGCTCTGCCCACTCACCCTGCTCAGCCCACTGACCCCTCACACTGCCCACTGACCCTCCTCTGCCCACTGAACATGCTCTGCCCACTGACCCCTCAATGCCCACTCACCCTGCTCTGCCCACTGACCCCTCACACACCCCACTGACCCTGCTCTGCCCACTCACCCCTCACACTGACCCTGCTCTGCCCACTGACCCCTCACACTGCCCACTGACCCCTCACACTGCCCACTCACGCCTCACACTGCCCACTGAACATGCTATGCCCACTTACCCCTCACACTGCCCACTGACCATGCTCTGGCCACTGACCCCTCACACTGCCTACTGACCCTGCTCTGCTCATTTACTCCCGCTCTGCCCACTCACCCCCGCTCTGCCCACTCGCCCCTGCTTTTACCACTCACCCTGGCCTGCCCACTGACCACCCTCTGTTCACTCACCCCCCGCTCTGCCCTTTCACCATGCCCACTGACCCCTGCTCTGCCAACTGACCGTGCCCACTCACCCATGCTCTACCCACTCACCCTTCTCTGCCCACTCACTGTGCCCACTGACCGCCGCTCTGCCCACTAACCCCTGTTCTGCCCACTGACTGTGCCCAATAACCCTTGCTATGCCCACTAAACCCTGCTCTGCCCACTCACCCCCGCTCTGCCCGCTGACCCCTGCTCTGCTCACTGACTGTGCCCACTCACCCCTGCTCTGCCCACTCACCCCTGCTCTACCCACTGATTTTTCCCACTAACCCCTGCTGTGCCTACTGACTGTGCCCACTGACCCCTGCTCTGCCCAATCACTCTGCCCATTAACCCCTGCTCTGACCACTGACCCCCGCTATGACCCTGCTCTGACCACTGATGCCCCAATCCTGCTCACTGACCATGCTCTGCCCATTCACCCCCCACTCTGCCCACTCACACCCCGCTCTGCCATCTGACCCTGCTCTGCCTACCTACCCCCCCCCCTCTGGCTACTGACCATGCCCACTGACCCCAGCTCTGCCCACAGACCCCAGCTCTGCCTACTGACCCTGCTCTGACTACTGATTATGCCCACTGACCCCTGCTCTGCCCAATGACTCTGCCCACTAACCCCTGCTCTTCCCACTCATCCCCCACTCTGCCCACTGACCCCCGCTTTGCCCACTCACCCCCAGCAGATCGGTTTCCCAGCCAACGACAGCTCCTGTCCTGCCACCTACAAGACGGGTGGAGCGAGCCGCCGCATTGTAAGTATCCTCACTGAGGTTTTTTTATTTTTATTATCACCATGAAGGGGAGGGGGGTGTGCAGCCCCAGAGGGAGGGCGGCCGCAGAGACTGGAGGCCCAGAGGGACGGGTGCCGCGGGGAGCGGAAGGGGTCAGGAGGAGCGCCTCCATCCTGCCCCCCCTATCCATCCTGCCCCCCAACACCATCCTGCCCCCCCGACTCCATCCCGCACCCCCACCACCATCCTCACCCCCCGCCAACATCCTGCCCCGCCCCCTACATCCTCCCCCCTCCCCCACCACCATCCTGCCCTGCCATCTCCATCCTGCCCTGCCGCCTCCATCCTGCCCTGCCTTCTCCATCCTGCCTCGCTCTGTCCATCCTGCGCCACTCACCTCCATCCTGCCCCTCCGTCTCCATCCTGCCCTCCGTCTCCATCCTGCCCCTCCGTCTCCATCCTGCCCCTCCGTCTCCATCCTGCCCCTCCGTCCTCCATCCTGCCCCGCCCCCTCCATCCTGCCCCGCCCCCTCCATCCTGCCCCGCCCCCTCCATCCTGCCCCGCCCCCTCCATCCTGCCCGCCCCCTCCATCCTGCTCCGCCCCCTCCATCCTGCTCCGCCCCCCCATCCTGCTCCGCCCCCTCCATCCTGCTCCGCCACCTCACCATCCTGCCCCCTTGCACCTTCCTGCCCCCCTTGCACCTTCCTGCCCCGCTCACTCCATCCTGCCCCGCTCGCTCCATCCTGCCCCGCTCGCTCCATCCTGCCCCGCTCGCTCCATCCTGCCCCGCTCGCTCCATCCTGCCCCGCTCGCTCCATCCTGCCCTGCTCGCTCCATCCTCACCCCCGCTGTTCTTGCTCCCCCGCCTCCATCCTGCCCTCACGCTTTACTCATCCTGCCCCGCTTGCTCCATTCTGCTCATCTGCCTCCATCCTGCTCCTCCCGCTCCATCCTGCTCAATCCTGCCCCTTCGGCTTCATCCTGCTCCTCCGCCTCCATCCTGCCCCGCTCAATCCATCCTGCCCCCCGCTCTTCTTGCTCCCCCGCCTCCATCCTGCCCCCCGCTCACCTGCCCCCCTCCATCCTGCCCCCCCGCCTCCATCCTGTTGCCCCGCCTCCATCCTGTTGCCCCGCCTCCATCCTGTTGCCCCGCCTCCATACTCTTTCCCCACTCGCTCCATTCTGCCCCCCAACACAATCCTGCCCCCCCTCACCTCCTCAGCTGATTGCTTGCCCAGGCAACTACAGGTCCTAAAGGCCTGTAGGACCTACAAGGCGGAGGCGGAGCGAGCCGCCGGACAGGTGAGTATCCTCACTGAGGATTTTTTTATTTTTACTGTGGACGACCGGGGGCCAGGAGGAGTGGGGGACCGCGGTCACCGCAGTATTGCCATATACCAGAGTGCTGCTATACATGTGCTATAATGTACTGCCATATACCATAGTGCTGCTATACATGTACTGTAATGTACCGCCATATACCATAGCACTGCTATACATGTACTGTAATGTACCGCCATATACCATAGTGCTGCTATACATGTGCTATAATGTACCACCATATACTATAGTGCTGCTATACATGTACTGTAATGTACCGCCATATACTATAGTGCTGCTATACATTTACTATAATCTACCGCCATATACTATAGTGCTGCTATACATGTGCTCTAATTACCACCATATACCATCGTACTGCTATATATATATCTTATATATAAAAACCGAAGGCCACTTCCCGCCAATCCGCTCAACTTCCGTGATGGCCTGCGCCCTGTGTCAAAGACCGGAACCGGAAGTACCAGACCCACGAGCGGTGAGCGCATAGCGCTCACCGCGAGCCGCTGACAAAATGGCACAGCGCCTCGCCGTGGGCGCTAAAGCGCCACCACTCCCCGTTATCCCGCCACCGGCCCTGCACAGAGCCCCGTCTGCGCCCACCCACATCCGGCCCACAGCCCTGCTGCTCACCGCCCACTCTCCATCAGGGACCGCCATCCCGCCACTGGCTCCGCACACAGCCTGCTGTGCGCCCACCAACATGCGGGAACCGGCCCGGACCGGCCCACACTCCGGTGTGCGGCCTCCGCCGGCACCGCTCCCAGTCCTGCCACTCTCTCCACATACCCGGTGACTCTCCTCCATCACGGAGCTAGCCCCGCCCGCACTCCGGGGCCGGCCTCCGGAACCGCCGCCAGCCTTGCCGCTGACCGCCAACAGCCCAGTGAGTGTTCAGCCCTCCAGCCTCCGTTATCCTCTGCCCCCCCAGCCTCCGCTCTCCTCTGCCCCCCAGCCTCCGCCCCCTCCCTCCTCTGACCCCTCCCTCCTCTAACCCCTCCAGTTTCTGCCTCCTCCCTCCTTTCCCCCTCCAGCCTCTGCCCCCTCCAGCCTGTGCTGCACTCACTGCTAACCACTGAGCCACCGCACTCTCTGCTGACCACTGAGCCACCGCCTCACTGCTGACCACTGAGCCACCGCACTCACTGCTGACCACTGAGCCACCGCACTCACTGCTGACCACTGAGCCACCGCACTCACTGCTGACCACTGAGCCACCGCACTCACTGCTGACCACTGAGCCACCGACTCATGCAACACTGACCACCGCACTCACTGCTGACCACTGAGCCACCGTATACTCTGCTAACCACTGAGCCGCCTGTATACACACAATTAATTTCACAGCACTCCCCTATTACTAAATAAACTCTATATAGATTCTAGACTACCCGATTCTTTAGAATCGGGCCACCATCTAGTCTATCTATTATATAAAAGCCGAAGGCCACTTCCGGAGAACCCGAAGGGTTACTTCCATGACGGCCTCCGACCATGCTGCTGACGTCACAGAGCAGTGTAGCCGCGCGGAACTTTCTGTGCAGCTACAGGCACCGGCGTTTCAACGTTCCGCTCGCCCCTCACTACTGTCTCATCAAACACACACACACAGCCTCTCACTACAGTCCTCCCAAACACACACACACCATCCCAACCACATCACACTCACACACTCACACACATCACACACCCACACAAACACACACCCACACACACACACACACACACTCCAGTATACTTACCCCACCGCCATCCCGCTACACGGCTCCCGGCGTGGCTCCGCCCACCTCGTCGGCGTCGCTCCGCCCACCTCGCGTCACTCCCGCCGTGGCTCCGCCCACCTCGCGGCACTCCCGCCGTGGCTCCGCCCACCGCGCGTCACTCCCGACGTGGCTCCGCCCACCTCGCGTCACTCCCGACGTGGCTCCGCCCACCTAGCCTGCGCTGACCACAGAGCTCCCGTCCTGCGCTGACCACAGAGCCCCCGTCCTGCGCTGACCACAGAGCCCCTGTCCTGCGCTGACCACAGAGCCCCCGTCCTGCGCTGACAACAGAGCCGCCGTCCTGCACAGAGCCGCCGTCCTGCGCTGACCACAGAGCCCCCGTCCTGCACTGACCACAGAGCCCCCGTCCTGCGCTGACCACAGAGCCCCCGTCCTGCGCTGACAACAGAGCCGCCGTCCTGCACAGAGCCGCCGTCCTGCGCTGACCACAGAGCCCCCGTCCTGCACTGACCACAGAGCCCCCGTCCTGCGCTGACCACAGAGCCCCCGTCCTGCGCTGACCACAGAGCCCCCGTCCTGCGCTGACCACAAAGCCCCCGTCCTGCACTGACCACAGAGCCCCTGTCCTGCGCTGACCACAGAGCCGCCGTCCTGCGCTGACCACAGAGCCGCCGTCCTGCACAGAGCCCCCGTCCTGCGCTGACCACAGAGCCGCCGTCCTGCGCTGACCACAGAGCCGCCGTCCTGCACAGAGCCCCCGTCCTGCGCTGACCACAGAGCCCCCGTCTTGCGCTGACCACAGAGCCCCCGTCCTGCGCTGACCACAGAGCCGCCGTCCTGCGCTGACCACAGAGCCCCCGTCCTGCGCTGAACACAGAACCCCCGTCTTGCGCTGACCACAGAGTTCCCGTCCTGCGCTGACCACAGAGCCCCCGTCCTGCGCTGACCACAGAGCCCCCGTCCTGCGCTGACCGCAGAGCCCCCGTCCTGCGCTGACCACAGAGCCTCCCTCTTGCGCTGACCAGAGCCCCCGTCCTGCGCTGACCACAGAGCACCCGTAATGCGCTGACCACAGAGCCCCCGTCCTGCACTGACCACAGAGCCCCCGTCCTGCGCTGACCACAGAGCCCCCGTCCTGCGCTGACCACAGAGCCCCCGTCCTGCGCTGACCACAGAGCCGCCGTCCTGCACTGACCACAGAGCTGCCGTCCTGGGCTGACCACAGAGCCGCCGTCCTGCGCTGACCACAGACCCGCCGTCCTCTGCTGACCACAGAGCCGCCGCACTCACTGCTGACCACAGAGCCGCCGCACTCACTGCTGACCACAGAGCCGCCGCACTCACTGCTGACCACTGAGCCGCCGCACTCACTGCTGACCACTGAGCCGCCGCACTCACTGCTGACCATTGAGCCGCCGCACTCACTGCTGACCACTCAGCCGCCGCACTCACTGCTGACCACTGAGCCGCCGCAATCACTGCTGACCACTGAGCCGCCGCACTCACTGCTGACCACTGAGCCGCCGCACTCACTGCTGACCACTGAGCCGCCGCACTCACTGCTGACCACTGAGCCGCCGCACTCACTGCTGACCACTGAGCCGCCGTCCTGCGCTGACCACAGAGCCGCCGTCCTGCACAGAGCCCCCGTCCTGCGCTGACCACAGAGCCCCCGTCTTGCGCTCACCACAGAGCCCCCGTCCTGCGCTGACCACAGAGCCGCCGTCCTGCGCTGACCACAGAGCCCCCGTCCTGCGCTGGCCACAGAGCCCCCGTCTTGCGCTGACCACAGAGTTCCCGTCCTGCGCTGACCACAGAGCCCCCGTCCTGCGCTGACCACAGAGCCCCCGTCCTGCGCTGACCACAGAGCCCCCGTCTTGCGCTGACCACAGAGCCCCCGTCCTGCGCTGACCACAGAGCACCCGTACTGCGCTGACACAGAGCCCCCGTCCTGCGCTGACCACAGAGCCCCCGTCCTGCGCTGACCACAGAGCCCCCGTCCTGCGCTGACCACAGAGCCCCCGTCCTGCGCTGACCACAGAGCCCCCGTCCTGCGCTGACCACAGAGCCCCCGTCCTGCGCTGACCACAGAGCCCCCATCCTGCACTGACCACAGAGCCGCCGTCCTGCACTGACCAGAGAGCCGCCGTCCTGCGCTGACCACAGACCCGCCGTCCTCTGCTGACCACAGAGCCGCCGCACTCACTGCTGACCACAGAGCCGCCGCACTCACTGCTGACCACTGAGTCGCCGCACTCACTGCTGACCACTGAGCCGCCGCACTCACTGCTGACCACTGAGCCGCCGCACTCACTGCTGACCACTGAGCCGCCGCACTCACTGCTGACCACTGAGCCGCCGCACTCACTGCTGACCACTCAGCCGCCGCACTCACTGCTGACCACTGAGCCGCCGCAATCACTGCTGACCACTGAGCCGCCGCACTCACTGCTGACCACTGAGCCGCCGCACTCACTGCTGACCACTGAGCCGCCGCACTCACTGCTGACCACTGAGCCGCCGCACTCACTGCTGACCACTGAGCCACCGTCCTGCGCTGACCACAGAGCCGCCGTCCTGCACAGAGCCCCCATCCTGCGCTGACCACAGAGCCTTCGTCTTGCGCGCACCACAGTGCCCCCGTCCTGCGCTGACCACAGACCCGCCGTCCTGCGCTGACCACAGAGCCCCCGTCCTGCGCTGACCACAGAGCCCCCGTTTTGCCCTGACCACAGAGTTCCCGTCCTGCGCTGACCACAGAGCCCCCGTCCTGCGCTGACCACAGAGCCCCCGTCCTGCGCTGACCACAGAGCCCCGTCCTGCGCTGACCACAGAGCTGCCGTCTTGCGCTGACCACAGAGCCCCCGTCCTGCGCTAACCACAGAGCACCCGTACTGCGCTGACCACAGAGCCCCCGTCCTGCGCTGACCACAGAGCCCCCGTACTGCGCTGACCACAGAGCCCCGTCCTGCGCTGACCACAGAGCCGCCGCACTCACTGCTGACCACTGAGCCGCCGCACTCACTGCTGACCACTGAGCCGCCGCACTCACTACTACCCACTGACCCGCCCCAATCACTGCTACGCACTGAGCCACCCCACTCACTGCTAACCACTCACCCACCGCACTCACTGCTAACCACAGAGCCCCCGTCCTGCGCTGACCAAAGAGCCCCCGTCCTGCGCTGACCACAGAGCCCCCGTCCTGCGCTGACCACAAAGCCCCCGTCCTGCGCTGACCACAGAGCCCCCGTCCTGCGCTGACCACAGAGCCCCCGTCCTGCGCTGACCACAGAGCCCCCGTCCTGCGCTGACCACAGAGCCGCCGTCCTGCACAGAGCCCCCATCCTGCGCTGACCACAGAGCCTTCAGTCTTGCGCGCACCACAGTGCCCCCGTCCTGCGCTGACCACAGACCCGCCGTCCTGCGCTGACCACAGAGCCCCCGTCCTGCGCTGACCACAGAGCCCCCGTTTTGCCCTGACCACAGAGTTCCCGTCCTGCGCTGACCACAGAGCCCCCGTCCTGCGCTGACCACAGAGCCCCCGTCCTGCGCTGACCACAGAGCCCCCGTCCTGCGCTGACCACAGAGCCCCCGTCCTGCGCTGACCACAGAGCTGCCGTCTTGCGCTGACCACAGAGCCGCCGTCTTGCGCTGACCACAGAGCCCCCGTCCTGCGCTAACCACAGAGCACCCGTACTGCGCTGACCACAGAGCCCCCGTCCTGCGCTGACCACAGAGCCCCCGTACTGCGCTGACCACAGAGCCCCCGTCCTGCGCTGACCACAGAGCCGCCACTCACTGCTGACCACTGAGCCGCCGCACTCGCTGACCACTGAGCCCCGCACTCACTACTACCCATGACCCGCCCAATCACTGCTACGCACTGAGCCACCCCACTCATCGCTAACCACTCACCACCGCACTCACTGCTAACCACAGAGCCCCGTCCTGCGCTGACCAAAGAGCCCCCGTCCTGCGCTGACCACAGAGCCCCCTCTGCGCTGACCACAAAGCTGACCACTACCGCCGCACTCACTGCTACCACAGAGCCCCCGTCCTGCGCTGACCACAGAGCCCCGTCCTGCGCTGGACCACAGAGCCCCCAGTCCTGCGCTGACCACAGACCCCCGTCCTGCGCTGACCACAGAGCCCCGCCTCGCTGACCACAGCCCCGTCCTGCGCTGACCACAGAGCCCCCGTCCTGCGCTGACCACAGAGCCCCGTCCTGCGCTGACCACAGAGCCCCCGTCTTGCGCTGACCACAGAGCCCCCGTCCTGCGCTGACCACGTGCCAGCCCCGTACCTGCGCTGACCACAGAGCCCCCGTCCTGCGCTGACCACAGAGCCCCCGTCCTGCGCTGACCACAGAGCCCCCGTCTGCGCTGACCACAGAGCCCCCGTCCTGCGCTGACCACAGAGCCCCCGTCCTGCGCTGACCACAGAGCCCCCGTCCTGCGCTGACCACAGAGCCCCCGTCCTGCCTGACCACAGAGCCGCCGTCCTGCCTGACCACAGAGCCGCCGTCCTGCGCTGACCACAGAGCCCCCGTCCTCTGCTGACCACAGAGCCGCCGCACTCACTGCTGACCACAGAGCCGCCGCACTCACTGCTGACCACTGAGTCCGCCGCACTCACTGCTGACCACTGAGCCGCCGCACTCACTGCTGACCACTGAGCCGCCGCACTCACTGCTGACCACTGAGCCGCCGCACTCACTGCTGACCACTGAGCCGCCGCACTCACTGCTGACCACTGAGCCGCCGCACTCACTGCTGACCACTGAGCCGCACGCAACCACTAACCCATCGCTGCTGACCACTGAGCCGCCGCTACTCACTGCTGACCACTCCTGCACGCCGCCGCACTCACTGCTGACCACTGAGCCGCCGCACTCACTGCTGACCACTGAGCCGCCGCACTCACTGCTGACCCCACTGCAGACCACACCCGTCCTGCGCTGACCACAGAGCCGCCGTCCTGCACAGAGCCCCCATCCTGCGCTGACCACAGAGCCTTCGTCTTGCGCGCACCACAGTGCCCCCGTCCTGCGCTGACCACAGACCCGCCGTCCTGCGCTGACCACAGAGCCCCCGTCCTGCGCTGACCACAGAGCCCCCGTTTTGCCCTGACCACAGAGTTCCCGTCCTGCGCTGACCACAGAGCCCCCGTCCTGCGCTGACCACAGAGCCCCCTTCTTGCGCTGACCACAGAGCCCCCGTCTTGCGCTGACCACAGAGCCCCCATCCTGCGCTGACCACAGAGCCCCCGTCCTGCGCTGACCACAGAGCCCCGCCCTGCGCTGACCACAGAGCCCCCGTCCTGCGCTGACCACAGAGCCCCCTTCTTGCGCTGACCACAGAGCCCCCGTCTTGCGCTGACCACAGAGCCCCCATCCTGCGCTGACCAAGAGCCCCCGTCCTGCGCTGACCACAGAGCCGCCGTCCTGCGCTGACCACAGACCCGCTGTCCTCTGCTGACCACAGAGCCGCCGCACTCACTGCTGACCACAGAGCCGCCGCACTCACTGCTGACCACTGAGCCGCCGCACTCACTGCTGACCACTGAGCCGCCGCACTCACTGCTGACCACTGAGCCGCCGCACTCACTGCTGACCACTGAGCCGCCGCACTCACTGCTGACCACTGAGCCGCCGCACTCACTTGCTGACCACTGAGCCGCCGCACTCGCTGCTGACCACTGAGCCGCCGCACTCGCTGCTGACCACTGAGCCCCGCACTCGCTGCTGACCACTGAGACGCCGCACTCGCTGCTGACCACTGAGCCGCCGCACTCGCTGCTGACCACTCAGCCCGCCGCACTCACTGCTGACCACTGAGCCGCCGCAATCACTGCTGACCACTGAGCCGCCGCACTCACTGCTGACCACTGAGCCGCCGCACTCACTGCTGACCACTGAGCCGCCGCACTCACTGCTGACCACTGAGCCACCGTCCTGCGTCTGACCACAGAGCCGCCGTCCTGCACAGAGCCCCCATCCTGCGCTGACCACAGAGCCTTCGTCTTGCGCGCACCACAGTGCCCCCGTCCTGCGCTGACCACAGACCCGTTCGTCCTGCGCTGACCACTGAGCCCCCGTCCTGCGCTGACCACAGAGCCCCCGTTTTGGCCCTGACCACAGAGTTCCCGTCCTGCGCTGACCACAGAGCCCCCGTCCTGCGCTGACCACAGAGCCCCCGTCCTGGCGCTGACCACAGAGCCCCGTCCTGCGCTGACCACAGAGCTGCCGTCTTGCGTTGACCACAGAGCCCCCGTCCTGCGCTAACCACAGAGCAACCCGTACTGCGCTGACCACAGAGCCCCCGTCCTGCGCTGACCACAGAGCCCCCGTACTGCGCTGACCACAGAGCCCCCCGTCCTGCGCTGACCACAGAGCCGCCGCACTCACTGCTGACCACTGAGCCGCCGCACTCACTGCTGACCACTGAGCCGCCGCACTCACTACTACACCACTGACCCGCCCCAATCACTGCTACGCACTGAAGCCACCCCCCCCACTGCTAACCCCCTCACCCACCCGCACCACTGCTAACCACAGAGCCCCCTCCGGGCCCGACCAAAGGGGCCCCCGTCCTGCGCTGACCACAGAGCCCCCCGTCCTGCGCTGAAACCACAAACC